>JAMPIV010003348.1:0-226167 GCA_024509875.1 Oreohelix idahoensis
ATAGTGGGTAGCTTTCTTCCTTATCACGTTGTCCCTAGTGTGTATGTTAGCTGATTTGTCCCTGGGCGAGGGAGAACATGTTTGTTGGATTTTGTCTGTGTTTATTGTGATAAGCCATTTCTCTGCCCATGACACTAGCATGTCTGCTGCCCGCTGCATTCTATAATTTGCTGTGGTGACATTTTCATCAGCGCACCAGAGTACTAGGTCATCTGCATATAAGGCAGCTTTAACTCCTGCAGGGAGATCTTTCACCAGGTCATTGATGTAAACAAGGAAGAGTGTTGGGGAAATTACTCCTCCTTGAGGTACCCCCTGATGGAGCAACACTTTTCTGCTCTGCAGACAGTCAAGAGTGACTCTAGTTCTCCTGTTATGCAAGTATGACTGGATCCATTTCATCATGTGCCTTGGATTCCACTTCTCCTAAGTTTTGCAATGAGGCCATCTTTCCACACCTTGTCAAAGGCCTGCTTGAAGTCGACCCAGATCGTTAGGACCTTTTTTCTTCTCCTGGAAGGCATCTTCTATGCTTGAGACAAGTAAAGTTAACTTGGTCTTCTATACTGTAGCATTCTCTAAATCCAGCTTGTTCCGGCACCAGGATCTGCTCAGACTCTAAATACCATTTCAATCTGTGGTTGACTATTCGCTCCATAGTCTTCCCAACACAGCTTGTGAGACTGATTGGCCGCTAACTTGCAGCCTCGGTCTTACATTTCCCTTTCTTTAGTATGGGTATTGTGATGGCTTCTCTCCATACTTGGGGTACCGTTCCTTTCAACCAGCTGTGGTTGAATATCTCAAGCAGTTTTGTCTTTGCTGCTGAGCTCAGATTTACTAGCATTTCGTTGCTGATTTTGTCTGGGCCGGTGACTTTTGAAACTTAAGCTTGGAAATAGCCTTCTGTAGTTCTCCTAGTGTGATGGGTTCCCTCATTGGGGCAGGAGTATCTGTCTGTCCCATGGTTGCCAGTATTTCTTTTCTTATCTCTCTCTGATGGTCTATGTTAATGGGCAAGTTGCTTTCTGAACTGTATCTTCTAGCAAACAAGTCTGCAGCTTGTTTTCCTCTGAAATGTTTGCCACCTTCATCCAATGTGATAGTCTGCCTAGGTGAGGAACGCTCTTCATTTAGAGACTGACTAATCTCCAAAGTTTCCTGCCGTCTTTCTCAAGGTTCAGCGATGCCGTTTTAGTTCTCCAGCTTTTCCGTTTTTCTTCTAGCTTTGTTCTCTGAAACTCTGCTACAGCCTTTTTCCATTTGTTGTGAGTTTCAAGTGAAGGCTGAGACTCTGCGTCCTTTCTAGCCCTGTCCATAGCTTCCTGTCGTTCTTGGAGTGTGCTGGACCAGTATGGTATGTAGTTACGCCGGCATCCTTTGGGAATGGTTTCTTTTGCAGCTTGTAGTATGCATCTGTTGAAGTCTTTTACCACTTCATTAATGTCTCTGTTCTGTACCTTGAGGGTAGACAGCAGCGTGTTCACCTGATGCCTGAATAAACCCCAGTTGGCTTTTTTTTGTAGTTCCATCTTGTAATGGCTGGGCCTGTACTGAGAGTTGCACTCTGGACAGTAAGAAAGATTGGGCGATGGTCGCTTCCCCCTAGTTGGTCTCCTACTTCTCTACTAATAGATCCAGCTATATCTGGTGTGGAGAAGGCAAGATCTGGTGTTGAAGTTGTGTGCCATCCTCTGGAGTAGAAGGTAGGAGTATCTGTGGCATTCTTGACTAGGATTAGGGAGTGATCATCTTGCCAAGTTTCAACCTCTTCACCTCTGTGATCCAGATGGTTATAGCCCCAGCTCTGGGAGTGGCTATTAAAGTCTCCAACTGCTATAAAGTTGGTGGCTGGTACCTGTATAGAGCTGAGACTCAGGGGTTTGTTGTTCGGACAGTAATAGTTCAGGAGTTCTATTTCCATCTTGTCTACCTTTATCTGCAACAGCTGATATTCTGCTCCATCCATGAAGGTTTTCCTTTCGTGTGCAGGAATGTTATTCCTTACAAGAGTAAGTACTCCTCCTTTTCGTCTATCTTTTCTGTCGGCTCTGAAGCATTGATATCCCCTTATTTTAAAGGTTTGATCTGCTTTCAAGTGAGTCTCTTGGATACAGCAAACACTGACTTGCTTCTCATACAAGATGTTTTCCAGCTCTGTCTTTTTGCTGTATCCAGCCTGCTTGCTGTTCACTCCCTCTGCATTCCAGTGCATCATGACAAGTGGCACTCTGGGTTTCTCTTTTTCTGTTTTGTTTTGGTCAGTAGTTCTCCTCCGCCGTCTGCTGACTCCACAAGACGGTCTAGAGGGTCCTCCAGTAGCTGAGGGTGGGCTCTGTCGAGGCTCAGAGCCCGGCACTGCACCTGCCTGGTGGAGCTCCACAGGGCGAGCACCAGTACGAGATTTATTTGACGGTGTACTCTCCATAGAAAAAAAGCGAGTTGCGTGATACTGTGGTTTCCGGTGCGCCTTCTGGCCCAGTATCTACGACTTTAGCGGGAGAGTGGGCTCATCCCTAATCTGTTTATGCTCCCAGTAGTAGACTATTCGCAAGCAGCCTGGGGGTGTCACTGCTCTGCGCGGACCTTGTTTACCGAGGCGGCGTCCGAGCTCGTATGATGAAAATATGATTGCGTTATCTTCAAAATAGCCCTGTCTTTCCCATGGCTTTTCTGCCATCCTGCAACTTTGAATTAGGGAGTTCTGAGCTCCAGTCTCTTTCCCAGGCATTTTATCCTGGCCTGGCACGCATACAGAGGACCCCACTTCTGGTTCTAAGTTAGCAGTTAGGGATAGGTGGGGTAGCACACTGTGCATTTCCCGTCATCCAGGGGGCTCTCCAACTATGCAGAGCTTGCACAATGCTGTGCTCTTGTTCTGGGCTCTCCCAAGGAATCCTCACGTCCTGCACAGAGCCACTTCCAGATACCCACCACCTGCCAACCCTCCAATGTAGAAATCTCCTGCATGCGGCCATCCAGTCAAGAGCCAGTATTAAGTCTGGTGCCCAAGTGATCCCCCCAAGCTCAGTGTGCAATGCTGGGTTCTCATCATGCTGCAACACAGGGGGGATTGTGATGCTCAGCCATCTCTCTCAACTCTGCACCGATAAGTGACATCGGGGACTTAACTGTGCCTCAGTACTGGGAGGCCCCGTTTCCGGGTACACCACACACAGCCAATTGAGGCAACGGTCGCCGTGGGCGTGTCTTCAGTGGGGAAGTTGTGGAGTCTTCCTGTCCATGTTCTTGCACATCCTAACACTGCCCGCAAGACATCGGAGGTTTGGAGAGTGGCCTTCTCTGCTTTTTTGAGCCGGGGTGGGCTCCCCGGGCAAGTCTCGATGGGGATCGGGACGTGTCCACGCGCCAGTGGGTCCAGCATCGGCCGCATCTGATGGAGGACTTGCTCTGCCAAGTTTGAGTTAGTAAATTCCAACTTTGTCATCTTCATGGCATTGTGATGCTGGGGTGCCTGTGGATTTCCTACCGCCCCGGGTAGAAGCCAGAAGTGTACTGTGCCAGCTCTGGGGGAGATAAAGGGGGTGTTTCTTCGTCTCCTTGTGATACGTAGCCAAGGTAGGGCTCACAGTGCTCTTTCCCTGCCACCAAATTGCCTGCTGGTTACGCCGAGTTCTCCGAGGCTCTAGGCATGTGACCAAGAGTTGAAGGCAATAGGATCGTCACGTCCTGAGTCCCTGTGCCTGTACGATGGGTTCCGATCTTCAGGGAGCAGTCCACACTCGTTCCCACTCTCAAGACTTGTTCAGTATCCATCTGGCTCCTTCCCACCCACAGAGGGCGTGTACGGTGTAGTGCACTGGTTTTATTATCGAGGTTTGCTCCTCTAGATCCGTTGTGTTTAGCCTGAGGATTCGCACCCTCAGTTACCAGGACTACCTCGAGGAGGGTGTGGCTCTTCACCACGCACAACGATCTTGGGGTATGAGAGGTTTTGCTAGGCCAAGAGACTAACACCGCAATGGTCGCTCCTTTCATGAACAAGAATTCACTAGGCCTAGGGTGAAGCAAGGGGGGAAACCCACTACCCACAACACCAGCACATCATACCCCCTGTCTGTAAAAGACTTTGCCCCTATATATAGACAATCAAAGGGTTCCATAGACTTCATTGGACAATCAAAAGGTTCCATACCCTTCACCGGACAATCAACAGAGTCCACATACTTCATCGGACAATCAAAGAGATCCATACCCTACTTCAGACAGTCAAAGGAGTCCTTAGCCTTTATCAGACAATCAAAGAGGTCCATACCCTTCATCAGACAGTCAGAGGAGTCCTTAGCCTTTATCGGACAAAGAGGTCTATACCCGTCATCGGACAAAGAGGTCCATATCCGTCATCGGACAATCTCTACTCTGGAGCTCTGGCCAGGAAGTATAGTTGTTTTATTTAACCTTCTAACGGTCTTCGAGTAGTAGGGAATGTACCAAACAGGTCGCATTCAGGTGGAGCGCAGGTGGAGCGCATGACTTTTATATAGCAAAAAAAATGGCGGCGCGCTGGTGGAGCGCATGACTTTTTATGTAAGGGAAATGTGGTGGAGCAAGATGGCGGACTTGAGATAACAAGAAGAGGGGTATAGGAAGATGGCGGGGTGATTTTTTTTAATATAAGGAAAATGTGGTGGCGCTTTGTGGTGGCGCATGACTTTTTATATAGTAATATATTATTGTTGTTGTATGTGTTGTTTTTAGTATATCATAGCCAACTTAGGTAGTATTCTGGCGGTGTTAGACAAACAAGAAGACGACAATAGGATATATTTAGACTTTGAGATAATAGTTAGAGTTGAGATAACAAGAAGATGGTATTTAGACTTTGAGACTTGAGATAATAGGAAGACTTTTAGACAATAGGAAGATGGTATATACATATAATAGGGAGACGATAGTTAGACGATATATATTTTACAACAGTTAGACAAACAATTAGACGATATATTTAGACATACGAACAGTTAGACGATATATTTAGACATACGACAGACGATATAGGTAACAAAAAGCGTTTTAGTTAATATAGTTTTTATTTTATATTCAATAGTGTTTTTGTAGTATCAAAATATATACAAGCATTTTTTTTATCAAATGATATTGTATAATTGGTAAATAACACATAGTGACAAGGTACAATATATCTTATATTGGAAAGACAGTTTGTATATGGTAACATTATCAAACATTGATATTTTACAATTATCAAATCACATATGAATGTACTTTGTTATATATATATATATATATTTATTATTATTATTATATATATATATATATATATATATATATATATATATATATATATATATATATATATATATTAGTGGTGTTTTGTTACAAAATATACATTACCACAGTAAGAAATATAATATCACAGTTCCAGGCCAGACCTTGAGGGGAGTCGTCACATTGTCGTCACGTCGTAAGAAATAGAGAGTTTATGTGTATACCTGTGGGTATCTGAAAGAGAGAGAGAGAAAGAGAGTATTTGGGTAGGGAGATGTGTTGTGTATTGGATATACCTGTGGGTATCTGGAAGAGAGTTTAGATGTTGAGGGGTGATGTGGTGACGTTGTCGGGGTGTACCTGTCGTTTGATGTAAAAGTAAGACAGGGCGTTGCGGTGTTGTTCGTAGGTGTAGATGGAGGCTTTGTGTGCACGGAACCCGATATTTTTCCCACCCTGTGCTTGTTGTGTGTTGAGGACGTCTAAGAATGTGTGTTTGTCTACTTTGTTGTGGTGTTTGTTGAGTCCTTTGGTGGTTGTTTTGTCATAATCACCAAAACAGTGATACGTCTTGCTACAGAGGGAAACCATCCCTCTGCCTTCGTACTCTAATTTAAAAAGGCCCGGTGTCCGTTTGTCGTATAATTTTTGTTCGCAGCATTTTTGACAAAGGGCGCGCGTTTTACCCTCGCTAGCTACAAAGTCGGGTCTATGGTCGGGGCATACTTCGGCCGGGAACCACTGGTGGTAGGAGCTATAAAATTCTCTTCGCATAGCGGGCTTAACAACGTCCGCTAAGTTATTCGCGCTAAGGGCCAAGTAAAGGCTGTCTGTGTCCGTCTCGCACAACTGAAAATCTGACCTATCTACAAATTTATCTAGACAGTCGTAGTAAAATTCTAACATGCGTAATTTTGCGTATTGGTAGACGAAGAATCCTATCTGAACGGGCAGGTCCCAACTAATTGTCTGTTTAAGTTTTTCTACTTCGAATATGTCGTCCGTCACTAACGTCATTTTCCTAAATCGGGGTGAGTTTATTAATTTAGAGGTACCCTCTCCAATCGTGTACGAGACATCCACGTGCTTCGCCTTATTGGTTAATGTCTTGCCGTAGGCGGCGTTACCCAACAGTTTCATAGTTTCGCTGGTAATGGCGTAGGCAGGATCAGTATCACCTTGTCGACGCGCGTTCGAAACAGTGTCCCCAAACTGCTTGAAACACGTCACGGGTGTATACTCAATCACCTGGTAGATACAGGTGACTTCTAAGCCTTTGGTTAGGTACCAGCGAAGCAGAGGTGTCGCCAACAGAATTTTCTTGCACCCATAACTTCCGATCAATGTCCGTCTGGGGGTAGTCAGGAGTTTATGTTTTTCGGCGTATTCCCGCATGAAAGGCCCAATATCTTCCCTCGTGACGTCGACATTCTTAAAAATGGGCGTCATTTCAGAGAAATGTTCTTTTAAAGAGTCGGGGACATGAATGTCACACTCGACTAGGCCAAACAAGGTCTCGTCTAGCACCGAGGCGAGAATCTGTTTTTCTGTTAATGGATACCGACATTTGGTGTAAGACGGTTTCTGGGTAGGGAAGGTGGCGTTCAGAAAACGACGGATTGTACGCCTAGATCCGCGTAAAAACAAACTTGTCGGTCTAACGCTGTTAGGAAGGGGACCACGTCTTTATTATTGTACCACGTCAGAAAATCGCGCAACGTGGTCATGTGGTTCTCGGCCCACACCTTCTGACATTCGGCGTACTCGTCGACGGAAATATTAGTGTTTTTAAGTTTGGAAAAAAATGCCGAGTGGGGTGGTAGCGCCGTTTCGTCTAACTTTGCTAAATCTGTTATGTATTCATAACAGAAAAAGCCTTTGGTTTCTTTAACGTTGTACGCGGCCAGATATTTTCTATAACTAAAGCCGGGGGCTAGGTAGTTGACTATATCTAAAAACTTTAACTCGCTAGTGGCAATACACATAAAATTATTGTTTCTCTTGACTAAAAAGTTGAAGTCTTCCCCCATGAAATATTTGATTAGAAAGGGTTTGATTACGTTAACGTCGTACTTGCCCGAATTGAAACCTAACACCGGTAGCTGCCTCAAATAACCCTCTAATCTACCAAGGAGCTCCCCAGACCCGAGTTGGGTGCAAACATCGTCAAAATCCGCTCGCAGAATCTCATAAGAGGCCGCGGCAATTTTGATCAGATAACGAGCCATCCTATTGACCAATATTTGTGGATCACCCTTTGTGATAAAACACACGGGGGCTTCAAAACCGGGGACGTTAGAAGCCACCGAACACGACAGGGGCACGTGTTTGGCCGTGTAGGTAGTGGCATTACCACTTGACTCTAGAGTGTTCTCAAAATAACACTCATAGTCAAATGTGGCTCGAAACGGGAAGACGAATTTTGTGTCTACGTCTATGCCCTGCTCCTTGATTAATTCCCAAACCGTATCTGGTGGGGAATAGACACCACCTTTAAAGGTTTCTCTTCTTTTAGAGCCAGTACAGGTCTTTTCATGGCGCACCATGAACTTATAAATCTTCCACAACTTACCGCACTCGGGGCACGAAAAAGAGTTACTGGTCCTATCGATATCTGCAATGTACATAAAATGATTTTTAAACATTAACAGACGCAACGTATCTGGAAAAGTGTCACTACCTCTAAGTATGGGGGTCAGGGTCTCCGCGTCATCAAACTTGAAAACGTCAATATTTATATTAAAACATTTTTCTAATTGGGGCATATCGATTAAACTAAGTAAGTAAGTAATTTTTACAAACTGGAGGTTTTTTAACTGCGTTGTTAACTCCAATACTAACTGTACTACAACATATCAACATCTTTCATGGACCCGGTGCACCACGTATAGACTCCCCAGTGGGGACCACCACTGCACCGGGGTCCGGTAATGATATAGACTCCCCAGTGGGGAGCACCACTGCGACTGGGCACAGTCTCACGTGTACCCGTTGTGGTAAGACATACAATCGACGTGATGCATTATTACGTCACAGCAAAACAGTGCACTCACTACCACGTTTTTCTTGTGACCTTTGTGACAAACCATTTACCCGTAGTGATAATCTACGGGTCCATATAAAACAACAACACCCCACCCCTAACCAGCTTTCGACCTCATGCCCCACACCAACATCAGGTACCACACCAGGCACCACAGCATCATGCCCCACAACAGCGCACCAACAGACACTAACAGCCGGTGCCACAACAGACTCATCATCAACCTCGAGAATGCCAGTAGCGCACCAACAGACACTAACAGCCGGTGCCACAACAGACTCATCATCAACCTCGAGAATGACAGTAGCGCACCAACAGACACTAACAGCCGGTGCCACAACAGACTCATCATCATCTGCTGCAGCAGGGACCACAACAACTTCCACACTTCCTTCAGGACCCACTTCAAATCCCATCCCATCTCACCCACCAAAAACAGGCCAGACCAAGAAACGTCCCATGACCAGTACCCACCAGTCCCATATAAAAAAAACCCCGTCTACCTACTGAAGAAGACTCGTTAGATGACCTACCAGCTGACATAAAACAAGTCTACACTGATAACTGGGACGCGATAAAAACACACTCCAATAAACATAAATATTTATCAACATTCACTTTCTTCCACAATAACGAAAATATTGACTGGGCCCGTCTCTTGCTCCCTGTATTCACACAACAGACAAAACGCTTCAAAATAAACTACAGTTTCCACATCATCTTACGCCACAGAGAAACAAACGAATTAAGATTTTTTCACGCATCACATAACAACGCGATCGTCTTAGATCAACCCCACCTAGTCAACAACATTACAGATTTCAAATCTTTTCTCTCACAATTACACGATAGCGATATTGTCACACAAGCACAGTTAAACAGACCAAACACAAAATATTTTGTCGAAGCAATTCCAGCCACGTCTTTCTATATATATATCATATTCAAGACTTTCCCATTGGCTGCTGCTTACAAGACATCCCCTCTTTCATCACGGACAATCACCACATCAATACACTACAACACGATTCTCACTCCAAACCATACAGTGATAACTTTTGCTTTTTTAGATGTCTAGCCGTTTTTAGGGGTGGTGCCGTTAAAGATGTTAAAAACCCGACGCACCGGCTAGTTGAACAGTGGCAAACACAGCAGGGACTAAAGTCCCTCATCGATTTTCCCGGGGTTAGTTTAATCGATATGCCCCAATTAGAAAAATGTTTTAATATAAATATTGACGTTTTCAAGTTTGATGACGCGGAGACCCTGACCCCCATACTTAGAGGTAGTGACACTTTTCCAGATACGTTGCGTCTGTTAATGTTTAAAAATCATTTTATGTACATTGCAGATATCGATAGGGCTAGTAACTCTTTCGTGTCCCGAGTGCGGTAAGTTGTGGAAGATTTATAACTTTATGGTGCACCATGAAAAGACCTGTACTGGCTCTAAAAGAAGAGAAACCTTTAAAGGTGGTGTCTATTCCCCACTAGATACGGTTTGGGAATTAATCAAGGAGCAGGGCATAGACGTAGACACAAAATTCGTCTTCCCGTTTCGAGCCACATTTGACTATGAGTGTTATTTTGAGAACACTCTAGAGTCAAGTGGTAATGCCACTACCTACACGGCCAAACACGTGCCCCTGTCGTGTTCGGTGGCTTCTAACGTCCCCGGTTTTGAAGCCCCCGTGTGTTTTATCACAAAGGGTGATCCACAAATATTGGTCAATAGGATGGCTCGTTATCTGATCAAAATTGCCGCGGCCTCTTATGAGATTCTGCGAGCGGATTTTGACGATGTTTGCACCCAACTCGGGTCTGGGGAGCTCCTTGGTAGATTAGAGGGTTATTTGAGGCAGCTACCGGTGTTAGGTTTCAATTCGGGCAAGTACGACGTTAACGTAATCAAACCCTTTCTAATCAAATATTTCATGGGGGAAGACTTCAACTTTTTAGTCAAGAGAAACAATAATTTTATGTGTATTGCCACTAGCGAGTTTAAGTTTTTAGATATAGTCAACTACCTAGCCCCCGGCTTTAGTTATAGCAAATATCTGGCCGCGTACAACGTTAAAGAAACCAAAGGCTTTTTCTGTTATGAATACATAACAAATTTAGCAAAGTTAGACGAAACGGCGCTACCACCCCACTCGGCATTTTTTTCCAAACTTAAAAACACTAATATTTCCGTCGACGAGTACGCCGAATGTCAGAAGGTGTGGGCCGAGAACCACATGACCACATTGCGCGATTTTCTGACGTGGTACAATAATAAAGACGTGGTCCCCTTCCTAACAGCGTTAGACCGACAAGTTTGTTTTTACGCGGATCTAGGCGTAGATATGTTTAAAGATGCGATCTCCGTGCCCGGTGTCACGTTAAAGTACCTATTCAAAACCCTCCCATCCAACGTCTTGTTTTCTTTATGTTCGAAGTGGGAGTCAGATTTACATTTCACGTTGCGCCAAAACATAGTTGGGGGACCTTCCATAATTTTTCACAGGTTCTACGAGCAAGGTAAAACCCGCATTAGAGGTGGCAAAACGGTTCAATCCGTTAAAGGTTTTGATGCCAACGCCCTTTATTTGTGGGCGATAATGCAGAAAATGCCCACTGACTTTCCCGTTAGACGGTACAGGGAGGATGGTTTCAAGCACCACAAACTCCATAGATATACCGTGCAGTGCCACGATTATTTGGCTTGGGTCTCCCACCAAAATAACGTGACCTTAAAAACCCAGTTTAACGGCCGTGAGATGTCGTTGGGTGATAGGCACATTAGGGTAGACGGTTGAGATAAAAACTCTCGTACCGCCTACCAGTTCCACGGTTGCCTATTCCACGGCCACCCTAACTGCCCACTAACCACTGGTCGTGACGTTAACCCAGTCAACAACACACCATTGGCTGAGTTGTACAGAGCGACACTGGTCATTGGTTCTTATTTGAGGAAGGAATGCAACGTTACCATTGTCGAAATGTGGGAATGCGAGTGGCAGGCATTGAAGAAAACCGATCCATCAATCCGTCGTTTTCTGAACGCCACCTTCCCTACCCAGAAACCGTCTTACACCAAATGTCGGTATCCATTAACAGAAAAACAGATTCTCGCCTCGGTGCTAGACGAGACCTTGTTTGGCCTAGTCGAGTGTGACATTCATGTCCCCGACTCTTTAAAAGAACATTTCTCTGAAATGACGCCCATTTTTAAGAATGTCGACGTCACGAGGGAAGATATTGGGCCTTTCATGCGGGAATACGCCGAAAAACATAAACTCCTGACTACCCCCAGACGGACATTGATCGGAAGCTATGTGGGCAAGAAAATTCTGTTGGCGACACCTCTGCTTCGCTGGTACCTAACCAAAGGCTTAGAAGTCACCTGTATCTACCAGGTGATTGAGTATACACCCGTGACGTGTTTCAAGCAGTTTGGGGACACTGTTTCGAACGCGCGTCGACAAGGTGATACTGATCCTGCCTACACCATTACCAGCGAAACTATGAAACTGTTGGGTAACGCCGCCTACGGCAAGACATTAACCAATAAGGCGAAGCACGTGGATGTCTCGTACACGATTGGAGAGGGTACCTCTAAATTAATAAACTCACCCCGATTTAGGAAAATGACGTTAGTGACGGACGACATATTCGAAGTAGAAAAACTTAAACAGACAATTAGTTGGGACCTGCCCGTTCAGATAGGATTCTTCGTCTACCAATACGCAAAATTACGCATGTTAGAATTTTACTACGACTGTCTAGATAAATTTGTAGATAGGTCAGATTTTCAGTTGTGCGAGACGGACACAGACAGCCTTTACTTGGCCCTTAGCGCGAATAACTTAGCGGACGTTGTTAAGCCCGCTATGCGAAGAGAATTTTATAGCTCCTACCACCAGTGGTTCCCCGCCGAAGTATGCCCCGACCATAGACCCGACTTTGTAGCTAGCGAGGGTAAAACGCGCGCCCTTTGTCAAAAATGCTGCGAACAAAAATTATACGACAAACGGACACCGGGCCTTTTTAAATTAGAGTACGAAGGCAGAGGGATGGTTTCCCTCTGTAGCAAGACGTATCACTGTTTTGGTGATTATGACAAAACAACCACCAAAGGACTCAACAAACACCACAACAAAGTAGACAAACACACATTCTTAGACGTCCTCAACACACAACAAGCACAGGGTGGGAAAAATATCGGGTTCCGTGCACACAAAGCCTCCATCTACACCTACGAACAACACCGCAACGCCCTGTCTTACGTTTACATCAAACGACAGGTACACCCCGACAACGTCACCACATCACCCCTCAACATCTAAACTCTCTTCCAGATACCCACAGGTATATCCAATACACAACACACAATACATCTCCCTACCCAAATACTCTCTCTCTCTCTCTCTCTCTTTCAGATACCCACAGGTATACACATAAACTCTCTATTTCTTACGACGTGACGACAATGTGACGACTCCCATCAAGGTCTGGCCTGGAACTGTGATATTATATTTCTTACTGTGATAATGTATATTTTGTAACAAAACGCCACTAATATATATATATATATATATATATATATATATATATATATATATATATATATATATATATATATATATATATATATATATAACAAAGTACATTCATATGTGATTTGATAATTGTAAAATATCAATGTTTGATAATGTTACCATATACAAACTGTCTTTCCAATATAAGATATATTGTACCTTGTCACTATGTGTTATTTACCAATTATACAATATCATTTGATAAAAAAAATGCTTGTATATATTTTGATACTACAAAAACACTATTGAATATAAAATAAAAACTATATTAACTAAAACGCTTTTTGTTACCTATATCGTCTGTCGTATGTCTAAATATATCGTCTAACTGTTCGTATGTCTAAATATATCGTCTAATTGTTTGTCTAACTGTTGTAAAATATATATCGTCTAACTATCGTCTCCCTATTATATGTATATACCATCTTCCTATTGTCTAAAAGTCTTCCTATTATCTCAAGTCTCAAAGTCTAAATATCATCTTCTTGTTATCTCAACTCTAACTATTATCTCAAAGTCTAAATATATCCTATTGTCGTCTTCTTGTTTGTCTAACACCGCCAGAATACTACCTAAGTTGGCTATGATATACTAAAAACAACACATACAACAACAATAATATATTACTATATAAAAAGTCACGCGCCACCACAAAGTGCCACCACATTTTCCTTATATAAAAAAAAATCACCCTGCCATCTTCCTAAACCGCTTTTCTTGTTATCTCAAGTCCGCCATCTTGCTCCACCACATTTCCCTTATATAAAAAGTCATGCGCTCCACCAGCGCGCCGCCATTATTTTTTGCTATATAAAAGTCATGCGCTCCACCTTGGCTCCACCTGAATGCGACCTGTTTGGTACATTCTCTACTACTTCTTCGCCTTGTTCTCCTTGACTTCCCAACTCCTCTTTTTCTTCTGTGGGTTTCATTTAAAGGCATCTCTGATTATATTGGTGTTTTTTTTTTCACGAGGGTACATCATGTCCAATGAGGTAGCAGTCCTTTTCAGGGTTAGCCCTAGTCAAGGCCTCATCATGCTAGCTGAAACAAACTAGCAGCCCTTTTCAGGGTTTGGTAGTTATCAAAGTAGAACTAGAGTTCAGGCATAGCTCTTGTAGCGCAAGGTTTTTGTGTGTGAATATAGGGTGTAGAGAAGAAATAGAATTCTCTCCAGAATCTATGAAGTCCCAGTGTCAGAGAAGAGCACTGGTATCACGTGAGCTACGGCTGCGAATACTCTGAGCTATACAATAGTTTAAGGCTTCAGAAATATACTTTGCCACCTTAGCTGTAGTAGTAACTCATGTGATATTATAATAAAATTAGAAAAAGTAACTCAACTTAAACAGTTAAAAATTTAACATGTCACTTGAGTACAATCTCATAATTTATTATTTACACCTATCTAATTATGTAACGAAACAACGATAGATTGTTTGGTCTGTTTCTGTTCGACAAAGACGCCACTAGGCGTGGTGGAAACAGCGATAGATTGATCAATTTGTTGTTGCCCTAAATAGTCAATATGTCACTCAGCTTTGAATCAGCACTTGTCCAGATATGGGTTGACACATAACACTGTTGTTCTGAAAGTCACACTTCAGTCCAATCCCAGCAATCAGGGGGAAAAGCTTTGGAACACTTTAACCTCTGGGCTCCTGTTAGGTTTAGGTAGCAGGATCGAAGGTCCACTTGACTTCAGGGTTTTTGGAATTCGAATATAGAACCTGGAACCAGGAGTATCAAATGGCTAGGCGATGTCATGGAGACCTATTACATCCTTTGGTGTGTATGAGAAGAGGGTGTCATCAGGTGTCTGCATGTATGATAAATGATACATGGCCTTGTATGATTGAGATATAGTGAGACAGACTGGTGTCTACTGCAAAACATTGTCTCAAATATAATAATACATGAATAATCAAAGCAATATGAATATATGGACACGATGCACCTTTGCCTTCCTCACATACATGCCAAGTCAGTACTGGTCTTGCTGGTAGGTTAAAGACCCAGACAAAACCAGACTGGTTATATTTAGCCCTGACAAGGACTGTGGAGGTTATATTTTAGGTTTTCCAGTCTTCAGCAATCATATCCACACAAACAATATGTCCGATACATTCACAACACACTAAAATCTGAAATAAAATTGATATTATTCACATAAATATCTATAGTAAACCTACACACCCTCTAACATCGATTCCAAGCTCTTATGAAGACTAAAATTTGCAAGAATGTCTGCCCTGCATGCAGTGGTAACTGGCGTAGTATAGACAGCACTCTACTTTGTCTTCTGGCTGGGTTTTTAGTTGTGTGTATTTTGAACTGAGCGTTCTCGCCTTATATATGATGTGGGCGGGCGTCTCGGGGAGCACTAATATTTTTGTCCCTTTCCAGCACTGGAGATTTCTTTCATTCAGGGTATTATGTGTAACTGTCCCAGTAATCGTCTCAATACACACTCAACTAAGTTTATCCATCACGTTGTCTTATATTTCCTTTATCTTCCCACACTGGAAGCTTCCGTTTCATATACTTAAACTTACAATCGGATATGGCATGTATTTACTACAAATTTATAAAGTCTATCACTAGGTTAGACCTGTGATGTGAACGTCAAATAAAACTGCAAATATCTTAATATATACATTCTACTTCCAACTTTTCTTTTGGATT
Source organism: Oreohelix idahoensis (assembly GCA_024509875.1). Classification (NCBI taxonomy): domain Eukaryota; kingdom Metazoa; phylum Mollusca; class Gastropoda; order Stylommatophora; family Oreohelicidae; genus Oreohelix; species Oreohelix idahoensis. The sequence goes on from JAMPIV010003348.1 coordinate 15,555, forward strand.
TCCATTCCTGCACATCCCTTCTGTGAAAATCTATAACTTTTATCCCAATTTACTGATACATAGTCCCAGTTCAAAAGAAATTCTCTATCTAACTTGCGACACTTTGCTTTCGCCATTGTAGATTTTTTTTCTACCTGCCTCTCTCCGATAACATAAACGAATGCGCATGCGTGACCGCTACTATTTTAAGAATGCTTAGAAAAATTTCCTAATTCGTGTTAATCCTGGTAACACGGTGTTCGTTTTGTTTTCATACAGTTCAAGGCTCTTGCCGAAACCGTCACAATTTATTCTTTCTCTGTTCGTTCTATCAGTCAATTAACTAAGCGTGTTTTTGCACACTTTGCTACAGCTCTCTCTCTCTCTCTCTCTCTCTCTCTCTCCTCGCAATTTCGCTGTGATATAACAGAAGTACTTCTGCCTAGGTTGATAGTTACGTGCCACGCCAACAAACATGCCTCTCCTCCAAATATATACGTCTTGTATTATTTTTATTGTATTCTTCGGGCAGATAGGACTCGTGATCCTTGGTTGGTAGCTTATCTAAGAGAAGGAACTCTGAATTCAAACCACCGCTGCCTTGCGGGAATATCCATTTGTGGAATTGGCTTCGGGAGTAAACCCTGAGGATAAATCCGGAGTCGGAGTCCCTAAGGCAGTCTAATGTCGATTCGACATTATTCTGGCAACTCCTGCGACATGGCTGGTACCAAACTGTATCGGCTACTGCCGTTCCTTTGGATTTACCGGCTGTGTGGAGAGGGGGAACATGCTGCATGGGCAACAGCTTGATCTCCATGTAACTGTGCCCAAGCTCGCGCCCTGGAGAGGACACTCCAGCTTCACCCTATAGGTGTCGGCAAAACACGGGAAGTAGCAGTTACCGGTTATAAGCATTTTGCCCAATTGGCGTAGGGCATGGCGCCAGGGGCTACTTCCGACAGTGGGAGAGGTTCTAGGATCTCACTGGATAGCTACCGCCCGCTTCAAGCTGGGCAGCCCCCAGTCAATAAGTGTTGTCCCGCCACTGTCTGCTTTCCCCATTGGGTGCATGGGGATTAGGGTCAAACCCGAACTGTGGACAGAAAATTTTGCACCAAGCAATTATCGAAAAAATAGAAATAAGCAAACTCTCAGATTGGGATGCTGGAACGTCCGGACTATGTTGACTGGACTATCCGAAAACCTACAGGATGTAAACGATGTAAGGAAGACAGCCATAATTAATGATGAGCTTAAACGACTTCAGGTGGATATAGCTGCACTTCAGGAAACGCGCCTGGCGGGCTCTGGAACGGTGAGCGAGAAGGACTACACATTTTATTGGCAAGGGAAAGATCTTAATAAAGCAAGAGAACACGGAGTAGGTTTTGCGGTCAAAAAATCGCTAACTAACATGGTTGAACCAGGCGAGAATGGATCAGAACGCCTGTTAACGCTCCACCTGCAAACTAGCACCGGTCCCATCACCCTTGTCAGTGTGTATGCTCCTACTCTGTACTCTGCCTCAGAAGCCAAAGATGAGTTCTACGAGAATCTAGCAGCAGTAATCAAAAGCATACCTAGGCAAGAACAGCTTGTTCTCTTTGGTGACTTATCGCTAGAGTGGGTGCCGATAATGTTTCATGGCCTTCATGTCTGGGCAGGTTTGGTATTGGCAAGATGAATGAAAATGGACAACGGCTTTTAGAGTTGTGCGTCCACCATGACCTCTGCGTGACCAACACCTACTTTCAGACAAAACCCCAGCATAAGGTGTCATGGAGACACCCACGATCCAAGCACTGGCACCAACTTGACCTGATTCTCGTCAGAAGGCCACTCCTCAGGTCTGTGCTCTCCACGCGCTCGTACCATAGTGCAGACTGTGACACAGATCACTCCTTGGTTTGCTGCAAAATCAGAGCACAACCAAGAAAACTCTATCGTGTCAGACATGAAGGGAAACCACGCATTGATACCAGCAAGATGTCAGACCCTTTCATGATCGCTCAATTCACTGCGACCTTCAAGAAAGTGCTCAGTAGCCCTCAGCATGGTGATACTATTACAGAGAACTGGGAGCATCTACGGAACACCATTCAAAGTACTGCACTTGCCACCTTTGGTAAGAAAACAGCAAAGTCAAATGACTGGTGTGACGCTTCATCAGATGTGATGGGACCTGTTATTGAAGCTAAGCGCAGTGCTATGAATGAATACAAACGTTCACCGAGTGCCAGAACCCAACAGATCCTGAGGGCTACGAGAAGCAAAGTTCAACAAACTGCTCGACGCTGTGCAAATGACTATTGGCTCCAGCTCAGTGAGAGCATCCAGATCGCAGTGCAAACAGGCAACATTAGACAAATGTATGACGGTATAAAGAAAGCACTTGGCCCCCATAAAAGTAAGACGGCACCGCTAAAAACCATCAGCGGAGAGAAGCTAACCGATAAGGGTAAGCAGATGGAGAGGTGGGTCGAGCACTACTCTGAGCTTTACGCTAGAGACAATACCGTTACGCCTGCAGCCATGATGCTGTCAATAGTCTGCCAACTATGGAGGAGCTGGATGCCGAACCAACATTAGAGGAACTCAGTAAGGCCATTGATAGCTTGGCCTCTGGCAAAGCACCAGGCAGTGATGGGATTCCTCCTGATTTAATCAAATGCTGTAAGAGCACGCTATTACATCCCCTGCATAGGATGCTGTGCCAGTGCTGGGAAGAGACAACTATTCCTCAAGACATGCGAGATGCCAAGATTGTAACACTGTACAAAAGTAAAGGAGACAGAAGTGATTGCAATAACTACAGAGGCATCTCTCTTCTTAGTATTGTTGGTAAGGTTTTTGCCAAAGTCATCTTAATGCGACTACACAAGTTAGCTGAGCGCATATATCCAGAGGCACAGTGTGGATTCCGAGCTGGCAGATCAACAACAGATATGATCTTCTCTCTCCGCCAGCTTCAGGAAAAATCAAGAGAGCAGAAAAGACCATTATATATCGCTTTTATATACCTCACAAAAGCATTCGACCTGGTTAGTAGGGATGGACTCTTTAAAATCCTCCTGAAAATAGGCTGCCCTTCTAAAATGCTGGAAATGATAAAGTCATTCCATGACGACATGAAGGGAACAGTCCAATATGCTGGAAGCACGTCACAGCCCTTTGGTATACGAAGTGGCGTTAAACAAGCCTGTGTTCTAGCTCCGACCCTCTTCGGAATCTTCTTTGCTTACTCTTGAAACATGCATTCAGAGATGCAACTGAAGGAATATGCCTTCACACTAGGTCAGATGGCCGTCTGTTTAATCTTTCAAGGCTGAAGGCAAAAACAAAAAATCAGAAGGGTCACTATAAGAGACTTGTTGTTCGCTGATGATGCTGCAGTCGTCACTCAAAGCCAACAGGAGCTTCAGAGCTTGATGAATCGCTTCACTAAAGCATGCAAGGACTTTGGACTCACAATAAGTCTAAAGAAAACGAATGTGCTGAGTCAGGATGTGGGTGCTGCACCAGTTATCACTATCGATAACTATGAATTGGCAGTGGTGCACCACTTCACATACCTAGGGTCTACCATCAATGACAAACTCTCACTGGATACAGAAATCGACAGCCGCATTGGCAAAGCTGCAGCTACCTTTGCCCGCCTCACATCGCGTGTTTGGGGAAACTCTAAACTCACAATGAAGACCAAAGCTGCGGTATATAATGCCTGCGTCACCAGCACACTCCTATATGGCAGCGAGACCTGGACGACCTATGCTAAGCAAGAAAGAAGGCTCAATACCTTCCATGTGCGGTGTCTACGCCGCATCCTCGGCATCTCGTGGAAAGATAAAGTGACAAATGTCGAGGTGTTGTCACGTGCTGGCCTTCAAAGTATGTATACGCTGCTTAGACAGCGCAGACTTCGCTGGCTTGGCCATGTTCGCCGCATGGAAGATGGTCGCATCCCAAAAGATATCTTCTACGGACAATTAGCAGATGGCAAGAGAACAGTTGGGCGACCACAGCTGAGGTTCAAAGATGTGTGCAAGAGAGATATGAGGGCACTGGACATGGATCCAGCAACATGGGAGGATGAAGCTGCCGATCGCAATAAGTGGCGATGCTATTTACGGCACCACCTCAGATTGGGCGAAGAGAGGCTCACACAAGAAGCAGAGGTGAGAAGAAAACGTCGAAAGGAGCACCAGGAAAATAAGCAGCTGAGGGCTGCCACCTCAGGGGCGCATTCCCATAGTCAGTTATGACTGAAGGGGCTATTATTATTATTATTATTTCGATTGGAATATGTGCTGCATATAACAGCCATAAGTTTTACACAGTAAAAGTAAACACTGTAAAAACTACTTTTCAAGAATACAACATAAAGTTTAAAAAAACATTAGAAAAAGTAAGTTTCAAAAAGGAAGTTTTTTTTAGTGTCACTGAGGTGATGGAGCTGAACTTAGTTCTCCCCTTTATATGTTGTTCATTTTTTCAAAATACTTTGATAACAGAGCCATATCTTAACATCATCCACTAATGAGCTGGGTTGATTCCACGTTTAGCTGCTGGCTTTCTAATATGTTATGGCCTCCTTAGCAATCAGCATATTTACAGCATTGTGACAAAATGCGCAGCAGTGTGACAAAATGTGTCTGTCTGTTTTCATCAAAATTGACTTGAGAAAATATTCTTTCAATTTATACTGAAGAAAATGGGACTACGAAAAGTGGATGCATAGATTCAGATAGGAGACAACATTTAATGTGCTGTTTGCCACTTTTAACAATTTTAAGTATATAAACCAATACAACGGTATTGAATCAGTTCTACAAATTAACGGTTCACAGGAAACAAGGGACGTTTCGGGTTTTACCCTTCGTCAGCCACAGTTACAAACACGTGACAAGGACAAGAATTACATATAGGTACTACAAAAACATACGATGATGAGAAACATACACCAAATGAGCGACACAAGCAGATGGAAAAAGTAAACAACCACAGTGATGAGTGAAAAAAGATCAATAATAATGCATTTTAAGATTTTAAGAGTTGAGGGTTCTAAGTGAAGTAAATTTTTTTTTTTTTTTTCGTACGCCCGCTAATACTCGAGGCGAAATCTCAGGTTATTTTTAATGTCTAACCTGACATTGATTTTTACGTGAGTATCCTATTTTCTTGTACAGAGACAAGTGTCCCTCGCCATTCAGGCAGATACTCGCCGTTTTCGGAAAAAAAACCTATTTGAGCTGGGTCGGTTCAGGAGACGCCAGTCGACGATACTTCTTCAAATGTCTTCGCCAGATCTCGAGTTAATCCAGTCCAAATGCCGGTCGACGAAAAATCCTCAAATGCCGTCGCCCGGGTTTGATCCTGAATCACCCGGTCGCCAGAGCGGTGTTGTAACCACTACGCTAGCGCGGCTCCCTAAGTGGAAAGTGAAGTAAATGATTTAAGTCATCAGTGGTAAAGCAAAGTGAACGCTATCATTATCAAGTTAAATTAGTTAAGTAAAAATGTATAGATGTTCCAAAGCATTTAGCATTAAACAAAATCCTCGGAGGGTTTTTAAACATAAAAGTATGGATTTGTTGCAATTAAAGAATGCAGATTTAAAATTCTAATCCATCACGTTATTTCAAACAAAATAATTAAAAAAAAAAACATTTGCACAAAAGCACACTTTGCGATTTATCAGAACTCGAACGGAACTATTTGGGACAGTGTTGCCAACTTGAACGTTTTAAATAGCGCTAGGGAGCCGCGCTGGTGTAATGGTTACCACACTGCGCTGGCGATCGGGTGATCCAAACAAGCCCGGGCGAGGACATTTGAATTAGTGTCGTCGACCGGGACTTGGACTCGATTAATTCGAGCCCTGCGAAGACATTTGAAGGAGTGTCGTCGACCAGGGACTGGCGGCTCCTGAGCCGACCAGGCTCTAATGGGTACCCTCCAAAGACGGCGAGTATCTGCCTGAATGGCAAGTGGACACCTGTCAGTGTACAGGGAAAAAAGGGATACTCACGTAAAAATCAGTCTCAGGTTAGATATACTAACCGGAGATTCTCGCCTCGAGTAATAGCGGGCGTACGTTAAAATAAAAAAAAAAATAAAAAATAATAATAGCACTAGATGTGTAACAAAAAAGCACTAAAACGTACTAAGAATTTTTTGAACCAATTGCTTTTTAAAAACTATTTGATTATTATTGAACTTTAACTATTTATTTTAGAACGGAAACAAATTAAATGCATTGAAGTAAATTTTTTTTTCAGGGGCCCGGACATTTTCTCGACACAATATTTATCTGTTGCTTTTTTTTTCGCTGGGCCCCTGTAAGCCTGGGGTCCCAGGCCCGTGCCTAGTGATCTTAAAGAACAATCCGGCTCTGATTGATACAACCGGTGTAGTTCCTGGGGATCTCCGAGGAGTCAGAGAATAAAAATACTGCTTTGTATGGCATATCGTAAGAAGCTGTGCATTTGGCTGACAGCCTCATCATATAAAACAAATACTTACAGAAACCACTACTGCAAGAGAGAAGAATGGGTGGGTTTGAAAAAAAATCGAAAAAGGGTGATTCGTCTTACGAGGACAAAAGACAAAGAAAATAGTCTACGTTACGGCCACAAGGCCTTCGTCAGGAAAGGAAAGAAAGTGAAGTCTAGATAGGACACATAAAAAACTTAATAAAATAAAAACTGGGTACTTCCCTGAAGGCAAGAACCGAAATTCGCTGTCTGTTGAAGAGCGCGTGGCTGAATAGAAAGCGACTTCCGCCGCCGGGTGTACACAATACATACTGAAAAACTAAAAAACGAAACCGGACAATAAACTACCCAACGGGATAAAAGTGGGGACTGGAAATAGAAGAGGGCAGAATGAGTGGGAGATAAATAAATATGAAATTAAAAAATGTATATGGCATACAAATAGAAGAATAGGATAAGAGTGGAAAGAGTCAAATAGAGCAAGAGAGGAAAGGGTGACCTCAGACAAAGGTGTGAAAAGTGTTGAGACCGGCTGGTTTTAGACACCCCATGCGGTGTATAAGACGGTTCTCAAGCTGTTCTCGGCTGGCAGTGTCAGAGGAGCAGGATCGGATCGCTGTGACCTGGATGTCGATGGGACCATGGTGGTCAGGACCATTGAAGTGTATGGAAACTGGTGTGGACTTTTGCTGAGCGATGTCATTTAAGTGCTGGCTGAATCTGTCCCCAAGTCGTTTGCCTGTTTGGCCAATATAAGTTTTGCAGCAACGTTTACATATGATCGTATAAATGACATTGAGCGATTCACACGTGAAGCTACTAGTGATGGTGTACGTAGCCTTAGGAAAGGACACCTTCTGGGTTGAGGTGACATACTTGCACGTGTTGCATCTTGTCCGACCACAGGGTAGTGTGCCAAAGTGAGTGGCATTCTCCTTTGGGAGACGGCTGTGAACAAGAAGATCCTTCAAGTTCTTGTCACGTCTATATGCCACCAAAGGTGCTTCACTGAATACTTCTTGGGTCACAGGCTCTGCTTGGAGGATAGGGAGGTGGCGGAAAAAGGATCTGTTTGACAGTAGTACTATGAGGGTGATGGGTCAAGATTAATTTGACTCTATCCGAAGTGGATTTATGGTGAGGTATGAGGGCCTCCTGACGAGAGATGGGGAGCACACGTTGGAGAGCAGAGGTGAGAACATGTTCTGGATAAAGTCTGTTACGGAAGAAATCCAACATCTCATTGGCTCGTAAGTGGAAGTCATCGTCGTCTTGGCATAAACGGCGGAGGCGGAGAAGTTGTGAAAAAGGAAGGGAGTCACGACAGGCCCGAGGATGAGAAGAGGTATACAGGAGGTAGCTGTGGGCATCTGTCGGCTTGTAGTATACTGAGGTATTAAGGCCGGAGGGCGTGATAGAAATAGTAATGTCAAGGAAGTTGACAGAAACTGTGGAGACGAGGGAGGTGAACTTAATGGTGGGGTGAAAGTGGTTCACAAAGTCGATGAAGCGGTGTAAATCAGTCTCAGACATATCTGTGAGACCTATGCCATCATCGATATATCTGCGGTAAAACCCAGGGAAAGGACCGGAGTATTGTTGCCATATCTGATGCTCCAAGTGGCCCATGAATAGACAGGCATAGCTGGGACCCATCTTCGTTCCCATGGCAACACCACTAATTTGGTCAAAAAATTGACCATTGAATTCAAAGGAATTCAGGTTAAGGACCAGTTCAGCAAGACGGAGAAGGGTGTCAGTGGATATAGAAGGGCAAAGTGCGCTGATCCAGAAAAAACCGAAGAGCTCGGAGACCATCAGAGTGGGGAATAGAGGTATACAGAGAGCAGACGTCTAGCAAGAAAAGACGGTAGGAGCGGTCTGCTGGGAGTCGGATAGAGGAGAAAGTAGTAAGAGCGTGATTGGTGTCTTTGATGAAGGAGGGAAGACTCTCAACGATAGGCTGGAAAATGCTGTCGAGGAAGTCAGAAATGTGTTCAGTAGGACAAGAACAGGCTGAGACAATAGGTCTTCCAGGGTTTTCGATCTTGTGAATTTTGGGGAGCATGTAGAATACAGGCTTGCCCAAAGAGCTGTCATGAATCCTAAGACGAGATGCCCCGGGAGGAAGATCATTACTATTGATAAGCTGTTTAATGGTGTTGTGTACAATGCGATTGTTAGAGACAGTCGCATCGCTGGTCCTAGACCTGTAAAAAGCGCCATTGGTCAACTGGTTTTTACCTTCACTTAGGTACAAGTCTTTCTGCCAGACGACAATGGCTCCTCCCTTGTCAGCCGGTTTGATGACAATGTCGTCTCTACGGCGAAGAAGGGAGAGAGCACTAGACTCTGCCGAAGTGAGATTGGAATAATGCAATCTACGAGGGCGGAGCTGCTGAATGTCGTGGATGGTGTTCTTGATATACAGGTCCAGGGCATGAGAGGCTCCAGGTTTAGGTGTAAAGGGAGGTTTAGTAGAGTCAGAAAAGCGTGCAAAGATGTCGGATTCAGCCTGAGACTGCGGAGTGCTGTCTTCCTCTCTAAAATGGAGCTTCAGCCTCATGCGACGGTGAAACCGATGAACATCCTGGAGGAGATTGTATTGGTCTAGGGTCGGACGAAGAGGAACAAATTTTAAGCCCTTACTAAGAACAGAGCGCTCTTCCTCAGAGAGGGGTAGATCTGGGGGGATGCAGACTACCTGAGCGCACGATGGAGTGGAGGATGGAGGGGTAGCTTTGGGGGTAGGGATGAGACGGGATAGTTTATGGTGTTTAGACGTGGAAAGGAACTCATGCAGCTGCCGGTTCAGTGTGTGGATAGTGGTGCGTATCATAGAATAGAAAGGGAAGTTGTTGGAGGTGAGACAACGTAAGCGAAGCAGAAGCTGGGTCTGTTGGGCACTGAGGTCTGATAAAAGGCGGGAGTGACTGGCGACCACTACGCGCATACGTTGAAAGCCACATCTGGTCTCAATTCGTTGTAGGAGACGTTGTTCCCTAGGATTGAGTGTACCAGCAGATGGATGAAAATAGGAAAAATATCCCGTTCAACCTCTGATGGGTTATAATTAGGATACATATTGTTTTCAATTCCAAATAATATTTAAAACTGCCGATATGAGAAAGTGACATCACACCTGTCAAACCATTGTAAATAGGGACAATCACAATTGTGCTTATACGTTAACAAGAACATTATTAAAGTGAAGGGGTGTAAAGGCCTGGCGGTTCCAGTTATATAACTGACTTTAACTGAAATTTCTTGACTTTCATCTGTTAAAAGTCACAAGCATTGTAAGAACAGCATCAGACCTTCACATTCCCAGCCACTATATATTAGCATATGTTCGTGTTAATTTTGCTAAATCAAGTGAAAACAGACAATTTAATGTTTAAAATAAGAGTGGCAACACTGGAGAATGAGAACCGGATTGATCCAGCAAATTAACATTGGAACAGTCGACTGCTGTTAGGGTGAATAAATTTTAATGTAAAGTTATAACAATCTTTACCCAGAGAGTTTATAAATAGCGAAGAATCCAAACTAAACTTATAAGATTTTAAATATTTTTGCTATTTATATTTTATTATAAAATTGAAGATACTAAAGAATTTTAATAGTGTATTTCTGATTTTCCAATCCTATCTCCCTTAAAGGCATAATACACAAACCCTTTAGGACGTCACGATCCAGTCCCTCCCGGACGCAAGGCGTTGACTTGTCATTGCATCAGACGAAGTACATTAGTTTGGTTAAAGAGACGAGAGCTGTTAGAACCTACAGACACTTTGTGAATAGATCACACAGTTCTTCAACAATCTCGGCCACAGTAAAACGATGGCAGACCCAGATGGAAAGCCCGATGGCGCAGTAAATGAGGGAACGAAGATCAACTTAAATGAATCCAACACGACGACTGTCCATCTAGATCTTGACGAGTCAAAAGCACATCTAATCAACGCTAATGGCGGTGCGGGAGGCGATCATGATGAGCTGAAGACCGCCATAATTGATCCAACATCAGCGTCATCAGAAGGAGAAATATCCTTCAATGGCCTGGGAAAAGAAGAGGTCATGCGATATGCTAACGACCCATTCTGGGTGCGTTTAAGATGGATTCTGTTCATTCTCTTTTGGGTAGGATGGCTGGCAATGTTGGTTACTGCAATAGTTATCATCGTTCTTGCACCGCGCTGCCCACCTCGTCCTGACCTGAAGTGGTACCAGACTGAAACCGTGTACCAGGTGTTCCCGAAATCTTTCAAGGATTCAGATGGTGATGGAGTTGGAGACTTTGGAGGTAATTACAGCTTTCAGACTACACAATTTGGTTATCAAGTGATGTTTAACCTGCAAATAGGAGAGTATATTTTGAATTTGAAGGGCAAATTTACATTCACGTAACAGACCGTTGGCCTAATTATTTATTTTAGGTAGGCCTAGGCCTAATTTTTATTGATAGGGCCTACCAGTTCTAAAGTGTGTTTTCAGGTTAATTATAGGCTACTATACTTTATGATAAGCTACATGTTTTTTGTTTCTAATCTAGGACAGGCTGAAGTCAACAGAAGAGCAACACTTCTTAAAAAACTCAATAGGGAAGTAGTCTACCTTATAATACTGAAAATTTATCATATTTAAATGCAGATATTACAATGGAAGAGGTTGAAAATACAATTAGGCCTAAAGACAAAACAAATACATCAGCAGGGCATGACATCTTGAGCTATGAAATCTTGAAACGCATAGCAAAATGTACCATAGAAATTATAACTGTCGCGAGAGGTTTGGATGTTATTGAACACAGTCAGCGAATCATAGCTTGACTGCCTGCGTCAGGACCAGCGAACCAGAGCTGGTCAAGACCCCACTCCACCTCCACGTGGTGGTCCTGGAAACAGTCTGCAGCAGTGCAGTCTGGCTGAGCGAGTGTGGATCGCAATGGGAAGGCAAACCCGGTCCTAAAAATTGCCGTGCAGAAGTCGGATGTGTCGACCGAAAGGTGCAGATATCACAGCTTAGGCGTAAACAGACACAACGCAACCACCGTCCTTTTCAGGACGAATGAAGAAGATGACGATACCAAAATAGTGCCAGATAAGAGACTGGTCTTAAAAGAAATACCCCCTTCTCTGAAAAGAGTAAGGGTGTATCGACATCAAAGTGGGGTCAAGCTATGTAAATCTACAGATGATAGTGTTTTGGTCCTGAAGATCTATCTGCTACCTCTCCAGATCCCACAATGAATAATGGTTAGGCCTATATATTTGTTTGTGTGGCTAATTATCTAGGGGAAGATTAATTTAATTATATGTAGTAACAATCAAACAGAACATTAACTTAATTAGAACAATTAAGCAAGACTGAATGAAAGTATTTACAATTTATTGTTCCTAACCTGTTTTCTTTTGGTAGGAAACTTAAAAACTCAAGGTATTTACAGAATGAAATAAATAATTTGGAATGTTCTCCATAACAAGTTATAATATGCTTATGTATATATCTAAGTAATATTAATTTAACTCTTGGTATCAAATACCCTGGTCTGTAGGATAATAGGATATTTAATATTGTCCTCCGTGATTCGTCATTTTATAATGTTTCAACCTATAACCTGTCTGTATTAGGATAGTATTTATTTTAAGTCTTTATTAATTTTTCTTTCTTTCTTTGAATTATATTTCGTCTTGCTTGTGGATAATCTGACAAGTGGATCTAGGAATCCACTTATCTTCAATGCAATATGAGACACCTCCAATCCTGGCTGGGTTCACACAGAATAAGAACTCCAGGCTGGGATATGTAGCTTCAGTTCTTAGTGTATCAAGAACAGTTCACCACCATGATTCTTCTTAACTCTTGCAGGCCGGAATTTTTTCATCAGTTTTGCCAGAATTATTTTTGTACCTTAAAGCAGTACCTTTATCAATTCTAAAGTTTCTGAGTTATTACACAACAAAGAAACACATATTATTCATCACAGTAAAGATAAATGAATGTAGAATTAGAATATGAAGGATTTTTAGTGATATTCTACATATAGTATTCAGTTATGAGTCATAACGAAAATACGGAACAAATTTCACGGAACACAAAAGTGACGTTCCCAACGTCGTTTTGGCTTCTAGGGGTTTTGCGGATGTACGCTACCAGCGTCGTTCCGGCCTTTAAGAGTTAAGTGTCTGTCTCATGAACTTGCAATATTACCAGGCCAAAACCTGGAATGAAAAGACATTCGCAAAACTTGTAGGGTCCTTTAGTTTTCCCTACATACAGACAACATCACATACAAACATTAAATCAGACACAGGACAGTTGCCTCAATACCTCACAGCCAGTTCAATTTTAGTACTCATTTCCTTGATACATAGTATGTTAGATCCATTCATCCATGATTGTCTTCCATACCATAATTAGGTTAAGTACAAAATAGTAAGTAACATCTTGATAACATCATGTTTATATATCCTGTCATCCTATCCTATGTTCTTAACAGTGTGTCATTCCAGTAGGAAATATTCATTCAAATACATTAATAGACATATAGTCACACTTGTGCCATAATTAGCAAATGTCTTACACTGTTTTCATTTCTGGCCTGTCGTCTATAAAACTACACACGTTTGTAAGGAACTCCGTTACACATTTGGCCTTTTTTTCCCGTCTGACATCACCGAACACAGTGGATAACTACAGGCAAACAACATGAATATATACAAATATATATATATATCTTCCCCTCAGGTAACACACATAAGCTGATACTGGCCCTTAATAGGCCTCTTTAGTCTGCTTTCAATACAGGAGGCAAAAGGATTTTCAGCTCACAATTGCGCTTCTCAGCTTCGTGTTTAATTTTCAAAAAGGTTGTGGCATTATGCTACCAAGTTCAAGGCTTTTTATAACGCCGTGTTCGACCAATCGAAACACAGACAAAACTGGCGTTAAGAATTTTTCTTCTGCTCGTTTTTCAGCCCTATCGTACAATCTAAATAAGTTTAAATATTTATTATCTAACATTACTGGACCGATTTTAATTATTTAAAGCTCTAATAAAACTAGGAATTGATCTCTATCGTTCTAGCTATTAATATTTTAGTTAGCCCAGTGCATTTAGATCTGTGCATACTTTAACTAACTAAATTGGGGATTAACCTGAAGTGAAATTATCATTAAAACTGATTTTTCTCGTACAATAAAATTTTATTATGAGGAAGTCTTTACACTAACCTCTTAACACTTTGCTGACCAGCGATCCGGAGCATTAATGTCTCCCATTACCAAGGGTGTTTGCAGATTTCTTTAAAAATAACTGTTTTTTTTTTAAATTCATAAAAAATTGAAAAACAGACATAGGGTTTTGAAATTTTCAGAGCACCACTATGAATGGTTGCTAAATCTGAAAAAAATATATTTCATGCAAATTGGTCACATGATCATGGCGGCCATCTTGAATTTGTGTGGCTATTTATAGAAATTTCAGGAGATGTTTTAAAACCATGATATTTTTCCAGTGTTTAGTGAATTTGTTTGATGTCAGTGCAATAAAATGTTAGGGACATTGATGGCAATGAAGAAAATAATCTTAATTGACGTACTGATTTAACGATTAACCAGCAATCCAGTGCATTAATGTCTCCCATTACCAAGTTTGTTTGCCGATTTCTTTAAAAATAACTGGTTTTGTTTTAAATTCATAAAAAATTGAAAAACAGACATAGGGTTTTGAAATTTTCAGAACGCCATTATGAATGGTTGCTACATCTATAAAAATATATTTTATGCAAATTGGTCACATGATCATGGCGGCCATCTTGAATTTGTGTGGCTATGTATAGAAATTCAGGAGATGTTTTAAAACCATGATATTTTTCCAGTGTTTAGTGAATTTGTTTGATGTCAGTGCAATAAAATGTTAGGGACATTGATGGCAATGAAGAAAATAATCTTAATTGACGTACTGATTTAACAATAACCATGTATTTCAACATAAAAGGCTCATAAAAATTGTGAATAAAATGCAAAGAAAATTTAATTTTTGTATTGTCTTTTTTGAGTGTATTCTGTGTCTGCGGCATCTGACAATGAGTGTGAATGTTTTGAATAGTTACATACCTCTAGTTGGAGTCTGAGCTGCTTCCTTCATTAACTGGGGTTGAAGTTGTAGCTGTAGGCCTCTGCAAGAGTCTTTGTCTGGATCGTTGATAATCCTCGACTGTGTGGTATAATTTGAAGCACGGTATCGTGCATAGAGGTACATTGCAATCTGGGCAGTATATGACAGTCTGGCTTCTTTTCCCTGCAGCCTTACACACTTTACAGTCTGGTTTGTACCTTGCCCTTTCATATTTATCAATGAAGTGGCGCTCAGTAAGTCGTGTTGTTGTGACTTGTGGTTTTGAAGGTGTCACATTGCGTCGAACAATAGCAGGTTCAATAAGAGCGAGACTGACATCCTGCCTGAACTTCTTTGCTGTGATCTTTTTTGTAGAGTTGGCAGTGTTGTAGGTTATGTGCCCATTAACCAGGGCAGTTTCAACTAAGAAATGATATAATGGCAGGTACCATTTATATGATCTGTGTGGGTAGGGATAGCTTGCACCCAGTTGGCCGAAGTGGTCGACACCTCCCATACTTTTGTTGTATTTTTCTGCTAGCACTGGCTTCTGAATTGTTCTGCCCTCAGGTATTCCTCGTTTTCTAACTGTCTTGTCCATAACATCATTGGAGTGAACAGTAGATAAAAGGTTAACTCTTTTCGTGTCATGCCAGGTAACTCCCAACATGCCTTTATCTTCTGTGGCACAAAACACAGGATGATCTGCCTTTTTCAGTTTGAGTTGCTTTTTCTTCAGTGCTTCAGGAAAATGCTTCCTATTCTCAGCTACTGTTCCACATGCACCAATCTGAATTTCTTTCAGCTCTTGAAATAAAGCTGGGGCTGAATAAAAGCTGTCGCAGTAGAGAATATGTCCTTTGTTGCCATATCCATCAAGAAGATCTTTCACAACCCTGGAAGTTGCCCCAACACAACCTTCATCATTTGCCTTACCAGTATAAATTTTCAATTTCAGGCAGTATTGTGTTTTAGCATCAGTGAGTACAAATACTTTGAATCCCCACTTTGTGGGTTTTGCTGGCAGGTATTGCTTGAAATATATTCTACCCTTGAACCTCACCATCGATTCATCTATTGACAACTCCCGCCCAGGTGTGTAGTGTTGCTTATATGTAGGCAAAATAATATCCAGTAAGGGTCTGAGCTTGAAGAGGGGGTCATACCCAGGCTGCCCCCTCTCAATTCTGTTATCATTATTATTAAAATGGAGATTTCTGTGGAGCTGTTGGTACCTGTTCCGACTCATGACCCTCGAATATGGTGTATCATTCAACCAAAAATTCTTACACCAGTAGTCTGAGACTGCTGGTTTGCAACACATTCCCATACCAATCTGAAGGCCTATGAATGCAGAAATTTCAACTGCATCAGTTTTATCCCAAGTACGTTTCTTGTACTTAGCATTTCCTGTGTACTGAGAGAGGTGATTTTCTCCGTACCTATTCACTTCGTCAGTGATCAGATCTATGGCAGTGTCGGGGAAAAAAAGTTTGAAAAAATCAATGGACATATATTCAGTTGTGTCTGCCGTGACACCTTGTTGTTCTTCATATGGAGGAAGCATGTCAAGCTCAACAAGTTTGTTTTGAGCAAGCTTTCTCCATCTCCACAGATTATTTCGAAGTGCAGTCTTGCTGTGGTCTCTTGTGCCACGCCCATCTCCTGCTTCAGATATAGGCCTACCTACATCTAATCCAAATTCGTTGTCGCTGCTATCAGTTGCGTTACAATTGAGTGATACATCTCTACTTAGCCATGAGATATCACTTTCGGCCCCAGATTCGCTGCCAGAGTCAGAATCATCTCTGTTATAAGTCTGGTTTTCATCATTACACATGATGAAAACAAAGAATGGGTTCTTGTACTAAAAATAATGAAATTTTAATCAAAACTTCGCTAGAAACAGTGATTCACGATATCATTCATGGGCGCAGCCATTTTGGAATGTTAAAAATACCCGGATGAGGCTTGTTTCATAAAACTATCGATACGGCTGTCTGTTGCGTTGGTAGAGTTACTAATTCGACTTTTGTCGAATCTGGTCAGCAAGGGTTTCAACCGGAAATTCGACTATCGTCGAATTTGGTCAGCAAAGTGTTAAGTAATATCCCCGCCATAAATTGATCTATTTCTTTCTGGTTACAAATCTTTAGTTATTAAGAAATAAAATATCTTCGTTCTGTCAAAAACACAAAATAGGCCCCTATATTAAGCATCAAAAGGGTGTCCTATACCTTACAGAAAAAGGAGCGATTCTATTGGTTATTAAATTATGTACTGTTTATATTCAATATTTTCGAGCAGTAAATTTGACGTGTTGTAATACAGACCAAACACGACAATAACCATCCCTTTTTAACAAAATTTGGAATACAGGAAAAATTCCCAAATCATGGAAAACAGCAGTAATTATTCCAATACTAAAACCAGAAAAAGATGCCCATGATGCCAGTTCATACAGGCCAATTTCTTTAACTTCCCATCTAGGTAAAATATTAGAAACCATAGTAAATAAAAGATTAAAGTTTTATTTGGAAAAAAATAATTTATATAATCAAACTCAGTCAGGATTTAGGAAGAACAGATGCACTATGGATCAGATAATTAAATTGGAACATGAAGTAAAATCAGGATTTCAAAAGAAAGAAAAAACTGGTAGTATTTTTAGATATAGCTAGGGCTTATGATGAATGCTGGAGAGAGGGTGATCTCTTTAAAATGAAGAAGATAGGAGTAACTGGTAAAATATATAATTATTTAGAGAATTTTCTGCAAGTTAGATATTTCAGGTAAACAATGATAAATCAGAACTGTATGAACAACAAAATGGAATACCCCAAGGATCAGTAATGTCTCCTTCAATTTTTACAATAATGGTAAATGATTTAGGTGAGGAATTTAATGATATAACTAATAAATTGTCAGTTTGCAGATGATGTTGTCTGGAGGACTGGGAAACTGCCAAAATTATATAAGGATCTACAGAAGCAAATAAATAAAGTATGTAAATGGATGACAAAATGGGGTTTTCAGCTGAATACAAATAAAACATTGGGAATGATCTTCAGTAAAGGCAGGGTTGTAAAAAATAAAATTATAGACATAAATATCCAAGGTCAAAACATTAATACAGTGCAAACCACTTGATATCTAGGAATGATATTGGACCAACAGCTGAACTGGAATAAACACATAGATAAACTAGTGGAGTCTTGCAGAGGATTGACTAACTTATTAAGATATTTGAAAGGCAATGGATGGGGTGCAAGCACTAAGACAATGCTCACTTTTTATAAATGGGAAAAATAGATTATGGAAGTATAATATAAGACTGCTGCACACAGTAACAAGATTAAATTAGACAGACTTCAGCATCAGGCTTTATGTACAATAGCAGGTGCAATCATGAACATCAATGGGAGCTATAGAGGTGGCTTTAGGGATTCTACCCTTAGAATTACGGAGAAAGGAGTTAAGACTAAATTACATGAACAGAGTTGTTAGATAAGTCTCACCCAGCACATACAGCTTTTACCAGATGCCAACTAACAACTCAGGCCAATCCAATGAATACCACTAGATACCCTACAGGATGGAAGTGAATGGAGGAAATTGTCCATCTGGGTACATTAATTACATCAATTAATAACAGTTGTTAATACAAGCCAGTGATTCCACCCTGGAAGATCGAGAAACCAGACACGGACTACCACCTAGCAGAAATACTTAAGAAAACAAATAATATAGAAAATATTAAAAACACAGCCAATAAATATATACAACAAATATCAAAAGACAGCATTACTGTGTACACAGATGGATCCAAGGGAGAGGATGGCAAATTGGGGATAGGAATATATATTCCAATATGGAAAATGACAAAAGAATATAGCATCATGGAAAATACATCCATTTTCACTGCAGAGATGGTGGCAATACTAAAAGCACTAGAAATATTCTCTAATAACCCTCCCAAAAAACTAACAGTTTTACCTGACTCTCTTTTAACAATTAAAGTACTTAGAAACTTACAAGAATGTAGTAGACTTGATATAGCAGAGGAGATATTTCTGGCTACTACATACTTATATTCCAGAGGATGTTCAATCTTAATTGCTTGGATACCTTCACATGTTGGCATAGAAGGAAATGAAAAGGCAGATAAAGAAGCCAAGAAAGGTAGATCTGATAAAAATCTAATGTAGGGACAAGTAAATCAGTGATTAAGAGCTTAATTAAAGATTTAATAACAGATGAATGGAAAGCAGACTGGGATACAAATCTGAAAGGAAGACATGCATATAAGATGTTCAAGGCTCCAACAGGAAAATGTCAGATATTTAGGGAATTGAAAATTCCCAGTAAAAAGAAACTTCAGACTACAGCTGGGAAAAGGCTATTTCAGAATAGAAGAACCTTACTGTGCAGGATGTCTTCAAGACAATAATATAGAACATTTCTTGTTAAAATGTAAGAGGTATGAACAAATGAGAATACCAATATTAAATTATTTGCAAGCATCCAACTTACCTATAAATATAGAAGAGGTGTTAAGAATAGACAGACCTAGGGAACTGCATAATATAGTCAAACAATATTTAACACGAACAAATGATAATATATAGTGACTGGGAATGTGAAGGTCTGATGCTGTTCTTACAATGCATATGGCTTTTAACAGATGAAAGTCAATTAAATATCTATTAAAGTCAGTTATATAACATGAACCACCAGGCCTTTACACCCCTCCACTTTAAATTATTCTTGTTCAGAGTTTCTTCTTGATTTTGTTTGTTTTTGTTTATTTATTTAATGTATAAGCATAATTGTGATTGTCCCTTCTTCTTTGATCCTTAGCCGTCGACGGTCAGAGCAGTCAGTGGCCATCACGCCTAGTGGCATCTTGTAGGGCAACAACAAATTTATTCCACTTTGCTCGGTCGGTGGCCATCCTTCGTACAGTGCCCCAACTCTGGTTCATTCTTTACATCTCAGCCTCCACAGTCCTCCGCCAAGTTGTTTTTGGTCGGCCTCTCTTTCGTTTTCCTTCAAGGGTCCAAAGCATAGCTGTTCTTGTGATGGCATCGGGATCTCTTCTGAGGACATGGCCAACCCAGCTCCAGCGTCTGCCAGCTATGATGGTGTGCATGTCCTCTTGCTTGCTCCAAGTAAGCAGATCTTGGTTGGTGATGGTATTCGGCCAAAAGATTCGGTGAATTTTTCTTAGGCATGTTGTGTGAAAAGAGAACAATTTTGACATTTCCTTCTCTGTAACTCTCCAGCTTTCCGCACCATAGAGCACAGAAAGCACACAGCTCTGATATAGTCTTAATTTTGTGCTGTATTGAGAGGACTTCCAGATGTTGTTTAGGCTAAAAAAAGGCTGTTCTTGCTTTGTTCATTCTGTTGTTGATGTCTTTGCTTGCCTCGCCGTCTGGTGTTACTATGCATCCTAGGTATGCGAAGGTGTACCAGTTGCTGATTTCTTACTGATATGGGCTCAGGGTCGCTCACATTGAGCGTCGTGACCTCTGACTTCTTTAAATTGATGGTCAAGCCCACCTGCTGGCTATACTTAAGTCTATCCGTTTTTTTCCTGGATGTGTTGATGTGAATGTGTTAGTAGTGCAATGTCATCTGCATATTCCAGATCTTCCAATGTAGAAAATGTAGTCCATCTTATTCCTCTTGGACTGCCCTCTGTTGTCTGGCGCATCACCCAGTCTATGACTGTTAAAAATAGAGTGGTTGATAAGGGGCATCCCTGTCGTACTCCTGTCTTCACCTCAAAGGTTAGGCTGCTCTGCCCAACACTACACGTAAAGTTGGCATAGAGGCTTTTTATGATTGACACTATGCAGCTTGGAATTCCATAAGCCCTCAGTATTTTCCATAAACTGTCCCTATGTATACTGTCAAAAGCCGTTTCAAAATTAATGTACAGCTGTCTTTGCCATTCTGAGCACTGCTCTATAATGTTCCTGAGAGTAAATATATGATCTACACATCTTCTGTTCTTTCTAAATCCTGCTTGTTCTTTCCTCAGTTTGTGGTCTACTGCTTTTGAAATTCTCTGTATAATTATCCTGCCTAGTATTTTGCTGGGAACTGAGAGAAGAGTGATTCCTCTGTCGTAAATTTTACTGAGATAGGTCTTAGAAATAGTGGTCCCGTCCGAGTGGAGGATGATAGTGAAGACTCTGTGATAGTAAGGGGTAAGAAATAGATAGTTGATTCACAAAATTGCTGGGGTAAGAGGAAGGACAGTCTCTGAATCATGTAATTGCTCCAGTTCAGCCTCTCATGACATTTATTTACCTGCAGACTCCTTAACTCTCCTGGCTAAACAATTTTTGCCAGTTCATTCAATACACGCTCACAGTGGCCACTACCATTCACACTTACCGATCGTTGAAGCCGGCATTCCAGGGAAAAACACACAAAAATCTATCAAGTACTCAAAATACTCAGTCTTTTTCTTCCTTTTCCAGCTCCAGACTAGCGGGTTTTGCGTTCAGCTATTTTCCCATAGTCGCTGAAAATCGAAGCCTTGGTGTCTTTTTTTTTTTTTCCCTAATGGTTCTATGGGATGGCACTGTCCTTGGGATTTAACAGATATATATATATATATATATACAGCATGTCCGGCAGAATCACTACCAATAACAAATGTCAATATTTCCTCATCCATGTAAGTTAGAATTAATTTTTTATGGTTACCTCGTATAGAAACCATCACATTTTTAGGAGCAGTGAGATAATTGATAAATTGTCCGATAATGTGCAGATAACGCATACGTAATGCGCAGCCGCGGAATGTGAGGACGTGTCTAGTGAAAATGGCGGAGTTCACGGTGCAGCAGAAAGTGCAATGCTGTTATTGGCTTGCGGAATTAAAGTTTCCCATTGTTGTGCAAAAGAGATTCAGGCAGGAATATGGATAGAAACCTCCAGAGCGACATACAATAGTGAAATGGCACAAGCAACTGTTGGAAACAGGTTCTTTGTTGAGAAAGAAGGGAAGCGGCAATGAAGCGTTGTCTCCAGATAGAGTTGAAGCAGTTAGCGAAGCTTTTCAACGTAGCCCGCGGAAATCCATTCGACGGGCAAGTGGAGAATTGGGTATTCCAAAATCTACTGTTCACGACATTGTGCACAAAAGATTGCGGCTTAGAGCCTACAAGATCCAGCTAGTGCAGAAGTTACAGCCAAATGATAAACCCAGACGGGCCGAGTTCGCAAATGCAATGCTATGTCACCTCGATGATTACAATGAATTTCTCAATCGTGTGGTATTCTCCGATGAAGCGACCTTTCACATTTGTGGCAAAGTTCACCGGCATAATTGTAGGATATGGGGAAATGAAAACCCACATGTCGTAATGGAGCAAGAGCGAGACCCCTAAACTTAACGTGTGGTGTGCCTTAACCTCGAATTATGTGATCGGGCCATTTTTCTTCGCCAAAGCCACAGTCAGAGAAGCAACATACCTAAACATGCTGCAAAATTGTGCAGTTCCTAGGATACCAGAAGGATTCATATTCCAGCAAGATGGAGCACCTCCACACTATGCCGATGAAGTAAGAAACTACCTGTGGTGAAGTGGGATGTTATAAATATTTATAGGGGACTTAGTGTACTGACTGAGATCAGCTGTGAAGGTATCTATATCTATTAAGAGTAGTGTATTATAGATAACCTTACTTGCTACCACATATCTATATATCTCAGTCAGAATTATTCTGGAATAGTGTGATGACTACGTTATGTGTCTAGGGTATGTGTATGATGAAGTGTAAGTCACAACAACAGACAGATAAACAATTTAATTTAATCCACTACTCTTGACAACACTGTGACACTCACATACATATAACACTCTATGAGAATATCTTAAGGAGTCACTGATAACTTTTCAAATAACAATATGTATTCATTGTTGTCATAAAGGTATATGTGTCCTGATTCAAATACAAAGGAACCAGGAATCACAATCAATTTTAATTACAAGTATATGTACAGACTTTATCAATATGAATATTGTAGTGACATATTATTAAAAATATCCTATGTGTGTCAGTTGTGTAGTAGTAATATGAGGTAATACTGGTTTTGTTTTGTTCAAGCTCTGTTGGTATTTGTCATCATGACTTCAATAGTTTGTCTTTTGGGACTAGTATTGGAGATGTTCTCAGTTCCTGATATTAAGACAATTAAATTCCCCTCTGAATGTTATTTTTACAAAGTCATTTCAAGATGAGGGGACATAATGTTGAGCTCAGCTGGCCAAATCAGCTTATCTTGCGTGATGGCGGCAGGAAAGGACTCCTCTGCTCGAATTCTCCCCTGGGCTCTGGAGACACCTCACTGATAGCTAAAAAGACCAAGGAGTATGCTGTCCGACTCTGGATTCAGCAAAGCTCTGACCAGGTGCTGCTCAGTACCATCAAGACCACGGTCCCTGAAATCAAGAAGGATGTACCTTCTACTTCATAACTAACTTATACTCTCTTTTTACACTGATCACAATACATCACAAACATTGAGTTCAGAGCGTTAGGCCAACTGTCAGCTTCATCTGAAATACTTTATACCAGTATTAACCTCCTTAATGGTTACTACGCCTCTGCACTTTCAGCATTATTTCTGTCTAATCAATAATCTAGGTGTCAGTGTACTGTTTGGCCATTCCATGCCGTTTTACTTTCCTCCGACACCTTCTGTTCAGGCTGGAGCATTATAGGCTTTACATCATGTTTGCCACTGAACTACACATATATACAGGCATAAATTAACAATTCACATTCAATTTTCATTAAAAGATACTGAATGTTTCAAGCTTACCACAATTCATGGAAATAAACACAGATACGTTGATTAGCAATGAATTCTGGCACAAATTCCCATCTGCTTATGTTCCAGGCTTTTATTTAGCAAAATATGAGCTGGCTTCAACGCACTGTTGCTTTATCAAGCTTATTTGCACTAGTGGTCTCGAACTAACGCTCCTAAGTGAGTATATCAGCGAGTCTAGCCAATGGAGCCACGTTTCGACAAGTGTTTGAAAAAATGTTACCTTTCCACGTCTCCCCTAACAACCAAGATAGTATTTATAGCCCGACCAATCGTGGTTAGTCTTTCATTTGTTGCGCTCCAATCAATTTGGAGTTTACATGGTAGGCTATTTCTGTAACGTAAGGTTTTTTCAAACACGTTATAAAAAAATTTTATGAGCAGAAATGATTTCATGCTGTCAGGCATCCCCACTATTTTATTTTGGTTATAATTTATTAATTCCTGGACTATTTGCGTAACGTTTTACATATTCTTTGTCAGCAAGCCCTAAGGAACCCAAATATCCAAATTTAAAAGAGCTACGTGGCTGCGTTCAAAATATGCAATTTCTTCTACCTCCTGTTTCGAAGATGTGCTGTCTGGGTACTGTAATGTTTTCAAACGTAAACCCATCTATTGTTATCTTTCCTAATAAGCGTTTTTTATGATTTTAAAACCTAACTCTGGGAAGGGTAGTGTATTTTATCACTGTCCGTCTGAAAAAGTTAGTGCATGTAGCCTTACACGCGTGATAGTAGTAATTGTGTATCGCGTTACGCTTGTTGTGCATTATAGCGAGACGCGTGTTTAATTTTGCATGCGTTCCTGATTTTATTCGCCCCTCTCTCTTTCTATTTGAGTCCATCTGTTCGTTCGTTTTGGTAACGCAGTATAATTAATGTTAGGATTAATTTAGGTCATTACGCAGTCTGCCTCTCAATGTTTTTCCAAGAAATACAGCACACGTTTCATTGAAGAAAGCGGGTATAATACAGTAAGCTTTTACTATCAACGTGAAAGCGTTACAATTTGCAGACGAAGCAGAAAACAAGGGGGATTTCGAGTACATTCTTTGTGACAGCACTGTTATTTTACCATTGCTCTTTTCTTTATTAATTTTATTTGTTAGGCTTCATATTTACCTAATAATTTATATATGTGGATTAGAATATTCCACGACACCTCCCCTCTTAAAACAGACATTATATGTCAGTCCTTTATTCTATATACACATAGAGAAATTTATTATTATTTCTGGGGTTTACGGTGATTCTCATCACACGGATGGCGGCTTAAAAAATCCGCTCCCAAATTGGTTTTTCCAGATATATACTCAATGCTAAAATTATATGGAGCCAAAAGTAAAGACCATCGGAGTAACCTGGAGTTCTCATGCCTAGCCTGTGCTAGAAACGATAAAGGTTTGTGGTCTGTTTGCAACTTAAATGCCTTCCCATATAGATAAATATTGAATTTCTTTATTGCCCATATTACTGCAAGACATTCTTTTTCGCTAGTTGAGTAGTTGATTTCAGCTTTATTCAACTTTCTGCTAGCATATGCCACTGGGCTTAATTCCCCATCCAATGCATCTGATTTCTGTAGTAGAGTTGCACCTAACCCAATATTACTTGCATCCGTCCTTACTATGAATTCTTGACTTAAGTCAGGTAATTTCAAAATGGGTTTACTTGTGAGCTTTTCCTTCAATTCTTGGTAAGTCATTTCACATTGTGGTGTCCATGTAATGCGATCTGGATGTCCTTTACGTGTCAATTCAGTTAACGGTGCACATATGGAATTAAAGTTTTTGATATACTTCTGGTAGAAACCACATAATGAGACAAAGGATCTCACGTCCTTCTTGGTTTGTGGTCTCGGGGCTTTCTGTAGTTTCTCTAAATTCTTTGGGTCAGGGGTCATGTTTCCCTGATAAACTGTGTGTCCCAAAAATTCCAATTCTTTACATCCAACGCAACATTTGGTTGGTCGGGCTGTTAAATTTGCCTCCCTAAGTCGATCAAACAGCATGTTCAGAGAGTCAATGTGTTCCTCAAATGTTTCTGTTGCTATAAGGATATCATCCATAAAATTTGTTATACAGGGATTATTCAGAGGATCCAATAATTTTCTCATCATTCTAGAGAAGACACTAGGCGCATTCTTCAATCCAAATGGCAATCTATTAAACTCATAGTGTCCTTCTGAGGTACTAAAAGCTAGGTATGGTCTAACCTCAGGCTTTACTGGAATCTGATAGTATCCTTTACTCAGATCCACTTTTGAGAAATATTTAGCTTTATTTAGTCTGGCAAACAGCTGATTTGTATCCGGCAATGGATCCACCTGTCCTTCTGTAATAGCATTCAGTCTCCTGTAATCTATACAGAGTCTATGTTCTCCAGAGGGCTTCCTTAAGAGTACAACACCGGAACTATACGAAGACTCACTGTGCGAAATATTTCCTTCCTTCAATAGATAGTCTATCTCTTCCTTCAAAGCTTTCTCCTTAGCAAACGGAATCGAATATGGTTTCATACAGACAGGTGTGGAGTCTATTAGTTTCATATCATATTCCAATAGGTTTGTATGCCCTGGTCGGTCTGTTAACACCTCTGCATGATTATTTAGAACCTGTTGCACTCTCTCTTTCTGAGTTTTCGTTAAATGTGTACTGATTTTCACCTGTGCTGCTGTCTCACAGGGGTGTAATGGATATTCAAATGATGAAAGTGGTTCCTTTTTCATCTCCATGGCGATGGACAAGGTCAACAAGTGTGTCTCTTCCTGATGTTCTCTTTCCAAATATTTCTTCAGGAGATTCACATGATAGATTTTTTCTTTCCCCTTCTTATCTATCTTATAATTTGTTCTAGACACCTTCTCTAAAACTGTATATGGACCCTGCCATCCAATTTGTAACTTATTCTGACTCCCAGGCAAAAGAAGCAGTACTTTCTCTCCCACAGCCAAATTTCTGTCTTTCGCCTTCCTGTTATAATAGGCAGCATGTTTCTTCCTGGCTTGTTTCAAATTTTCATTGGCAAGTTTCCAGCCAGTTTTTAACCGAGTGGTCAGCTCATTCACATATTGGTATGAAGATGTAATGTTTTCCTCTGCCTTTTCATCAGTCCACGTTCTTAACAAAACTACATATGGACCTTTAATTGTGTGGACCTATTTGTCCATGCACCGGTATGGTCTCTTCCACTCGAAGCTTTATAGTGATGATTTTTCCTCCCAGAATTATCATTCACAAAACGACCGCTACCAATTTTTCTTTTGGGGCTTTCTCCCCACTTAAAATTCTTGATGAGAGATTTCCTCTCTACATCCTCTTCCTCCAGTTTGTTTAAGTCCGATTGAGGGATTTTCGGCTTATCCTGGGGTAAGACATCTTTTTGCACTCTCCGCATAGTGGCCATTGTAAAACAGTTAAGTGAAGCTTGTCCGTGAAAAGGGGCTTCCCATTCCATTTGGTCCACTTTATCAAATCTATTTTTCCTTTTATTATCAGGCCTAATTTTGCCCCGTGGCGTGTCCAGGTCCTGATCCATGTTCCCACTTGTGGGTGTTCCCTCATGTGCTATGCTACACCTTTCTACAAAATTCTCAATGTCCCATCTTGCTTTGGGCCAATAATAATTGTGAGCCACCTTTTGAATGATGGTACCTATCTTCTCATGGTCCCCATCTGGTTTCACATGTAGGCTCCTTATTAAGTCTGCCCTATATCTTTTTGGAAGAACCAGCTGTCCGTGACCTTTGGATCTAGCTCCAGTCTTCCTATACATCAACTTGTTTTTCATGTAAAAATCTCCCTTGCCTGGAGTTGTATGACAAGTTGACAATTTTCTGAAACAAGGCTTGAGTGTTTTATCCCCAGCCTGTGCCTTCCTCATCTCTTCTGGAGTGGTATCTAACATAATATCCTCCTCCTGTCTTGAGGTCGACCTGACCTGAAGGGTTGCCATATACACAGGTTTCCTTCTGCAACGGTCAGTGTCATGATTGTCCATCTGACAATTCTTACACCACCTTTTTCCTTGGTTGAAAGATTTTCTTTCATCATATTTCCTTTCATCGAATTGTGGGAATTTATTTTTATTTTCATACCGTGGCCTATCAAATTGGTGCTTACCTTTATTTTGATCCCTAAGATCAAATTTATTAAAGTTCTGTGGTGCCCTAAAGTTATCCACTTGTTTCTTTTTATTACCTGTTACCTCTGCTTGAGCTGCTTGATACCTTTCAGCAACATTTAGCAACTCACCCAGCCTCTCTGCACCTTGTTCCATGAGAAACTTTCTCAGGTCTGGAGCCATGGACTCTCTTAATTGCTCTATAAGGACCATTTCCTTAAGATCTTGGGTTTTCCCCAGAGAAGTCCATTTCTCCAAGTATGTCTCTATTCGTGCAGAGAACTGGTGATAGGTTTCACCTGACAGTAGTTTAGCATTCCTAAATTTTTTCCTATAAAATTCTGCATTCTTTTCATACCTTAACAAAAGAGCCTGCTTTAGCATGTCATAATTTTCCTGATCACCTCTGCTCATTTTTGCAAAAACTTCATAAGCTGCCCCACGAAGTCCCTGAGATAACTTTAAGCTCCACCTTTCTCTCTCTAACCCATACGTGGTAGCTAATAGTTCATACCTATTTAGGTAGCTCTCGATATCATCGTCTTTCTCAACAAAATGATCTAAATGAAAATTCATAGCTGAGGTTGAGGCTCCTTGAGTAACCGTAGCATCAGAGGCAAAGGGACTGGCACCATTTTCAGGAGCATGGCCTTGAAACTCAAACTCCATTAGTCGTAACTCATGTTCCCTTTGTAATCTTTTCTCCTCCTTTTCTGCTTCCCTCTCTGCAGCTAATCTCTTCTCTTTCTGCAGCTAATTTCTTGTCTTCTCTTTCTGCTTCCAATTTCTTAGCCTCTTTGTCAGCCTCAATCTGCAACCTCTTAGTCTCAGCCTCAGCTTGCAACCTCTTAGTCTCAGCCTCTAACTTTCTTTCGGCCTCTTTTTCTAATCTTCTTTCTTCGCGTTCAATAAATTTGTCACATTCCGTAGTGACATAGGCAACCATAACCTGCCCATCTAATCCTAACTCTTTTGCAGTCTGAACAGCAGCAGATCGAAACTTGGCCAGGTCCGCCATTGTCTATCAGGTAAATTTCTACAATGTCTAACCAACAATTTAATCTCTAAATATATCTAATGGACAACACAGGCACCGTGAGCTCAACCTTATTTAATTCCACCCAAGGATACCTTTTAATTCTTATATTCCCTGAAGTGAATTACCCCCAATATTTTTAATAGGGAAAGATTCAAAATCCCAAGAGCGAGACCCCAATATATGTGGTGAAGTGGGATGTTATAAATATTTATAGGGGACTTAGTGTACTGACTGAGATCAGCTGTGAAGGTATCTATATCTATTAAGAGTAGTGTATTATAGATAACCTTACTTGCTACCACATATCTATATATCTCAGTCAGAATTATTCTGGAATAGTGTGATGACTACGTTATGTGTCTAGGGTATGTGTATGATGAAGTGTAAGTCACAACAACAGACAGATAAACAATTTAATTTAATCCACTACTCTGGACAACACTGTGACACTCACATACATATAACACTCTATGAGAATATCTTAAGGAGTCACTGATAACTTTTCAAATAACAATATGTATTCATTGTTGTCATAAAGGTATATGTGTCCTGATTCAAATACAAAGGAACCAGGAATCACAATCAATTTTAATTACAAGTATATGTACAGAATTTATCAATATGAATATTGTAGTGACATATATTATTAAAAATATCCTATGTGTGTCAGTTGTGTAGTAGTAATATGAGGTAATACTGGTTTTGTTTTGTTCAAGCTCTGTTGGTATTTGTCATCATGACTTCAATAGTTTGTCTTTTGGGACTAGTATTGGAGATGTTCTCAGTTCCTGATATTAAGACAATTAAATTCCCCTCTGAATGTTATTTTTACAAAGTCATTTCAAGATGAGGGGACTTAATGTTGAGCTCAGCTGGCCACATCAGCTTATCTTGCGTGATGGCGGCAGGAAAGGACTCCTCTGCTCGAATTCTCCTCTGGGCTCTGGAGACACCTCACTGATAGCTAAATGCACCAAGGAGTATGCTGTCCGACACTGGATTAAGCAAAGCTCTGACCAGGTGCTGCTCAGTACCATCAAGACCACTGTCCCTGAAATCAAGAAGGATGTACCTTCTACTTCATAACTAATTGATACTCTAGTTCTACACTGAGCACAATACATCACAAACATTGAGTTCAGAGCGTTAGGCCAACTGTCAGCTTCATCTGAAATACTTTATACCAGTATTAACCTCCTTAATGGTTACCACGCCTCTGCACTTCCAGCATTATTTCTGTCTAATCAATCATCTAGGTGTCAGTGTACTGTTTGGCCATTCCATGCCGTTTTACTTTCCTCCGACACCTTCTGTTCAGGCTGGAGCATTATAGGCTTTACATCATGTTTGCCACTGAACTACACATATATATACAGGCATAAATTAACAATTCACATTCAATTTTCATTAAAAGATACTGAATGGTTCAAGCTTACCACAATTTCATGGAAATAAACACAGATACGTTGATTAGCAATGAATTCTGGCACAAATTCCCATCTGCTTATGTTCCAGGCTTTTATTTAGCAAAATATGAGCTGGCTTCAACGCACTGTTGCTTTATCAAGCTTATTTGCACTAGTGGTCTCGAACTAACGCTCCTAAGTGAGTATATCAGCGAGTCTAGCCAATGGAGCCACGTTTCGACAAGTGTTTGAAAAAATGTTACCTTTCCACGTCTCCCCTAACAACCATAGATAGTATTTATAGCCCGACCAATCGTGGTTAGTCTTTCATTTGTTGCGCTCCAATCAATTTGGAGTTTACATGGTAGGCTATTTCTGTAACGTAAGGTTTTTTCAAACACGTTATAAAAAAATTTTATGAGCAGAAATGATTCCATGCTGTCAGGCATCCCCACTATTTTATTTTGGTTATAATTTATTAATTCCTGGACTATTTGCGTAACGTTTTACATATTCTTTGTCAGCAAGCCCTAAGGAACCCAAATATCCAAATTTAAAAGAGCTACGTGGCTGCGTTCAAAATATGCAATTTCTTCTACCTCCTGGTTCGAAGATGTGCTGTCTGGGTACTGTAATGTTTTCAAACGTAAACCCATCTATTGTTATCTTTCCTAATAAGCGTTTTTTATGATTTTAAAACCTAACTCTGGGAAGGGTAGTGTATTTTATCACTGTTCGTCCGAAAAAGTTAGTGCATGTAGCCTAACACGCGTGATAGTAGTAATTGTGTATCGCGTTACGCTTGTTGGGGGTGGCATTAATAGCGAGACGCGTGTTTAATTTTGCATGCGTTCCTGATTTTATTCGCCCCTCTCTCTTTCTATTTGAGTCCATCTGTTCGTTCGTTTTGGTAACGCAGTATAATTAATGTTAGGATTAATTTAGGTCATTACGCAGTCTGCCTCTCAATGTTTTTCCAAGAACTACAGCACACGTTTCATTGAAGAAAGCGGGTATAATACAGTAAGCTTTTACTATCAACGTGAAAGCGTTACAATTTGCAGACGAAGCAGAAAACAAGGGGGATTTCGAGTACCTTCTTTGTGACAGCACTGTTATTTTACCATTGCTCTTTTCTTTATTAATTTTATTTGTTAGGCTTCATATTTACCTAATAATTTATATATGTGGATTAGAATATTCCACGACACTACCTTCATCAACAATTTCCAGACAGATGGATTGGAAGATTAGGTCCCATTGATTGGCCACCAAGGTCACCAGATTTGACCCCCTTAGATTTCTTTCTATGGGGATATGTAGAAAGCTTTGTCTATCAACTCCGGTGCAGGGACTGGATAATCTTCGGCAGCGAATAATTGACGCTTGTGCATCCGTCACACCTCAGATGCTGCAAAACACGTGGAGAGAGATAGAATACCGTCTTGACATTCTTCGAGCCACTAATGGCGCTCATGTGGAGATCTACTGAAACTTGGTGGAGATCTACTGAAACTTGGTGAGTTGCTACTGAAACTTAATGAGTTTGCCTAACAGAAAATCAAAATCCGGTCGGTCTGCTATTATTAGTATAAGAAATATTGACATTTGTTATTGGTAGTGATTCTGCGAGACACACTGTATATAAGAATATATTGGTCCCGTGGGGTCTCGCCGCTGGTTGCTAAGAGACTTCTATGGCGTGATGAACACAGAGTGATGGCAAATGCTGACCAGTGAGTTTTTCCTTTCGGGGTTAATCCAGTAGAACAAAACGTTTACTGTCAGTTGTAAAATAATGATATAAATTCTGCCACAGCAGAGCAGTAATAATTATAGAATCACTTCTGGCAATGTTCTTCTCCAGTTATACTTTAAAAGAATTGATTATGATTAAAGTTCTTGGTTTGACTACTCTCATGGATGGAGAGGTGGACCGCATATTGATCACAACACGAAGATTTTTATTAGTTCAATAATCACTGGATGGTGTAAGAACCAAAGTCAGTAGGACCCTATGAAATGCTAGGACGCAAAGGTATTGTCCAGCCTATATGTAAAAAATAGAAAACGTAATAAAAAAAATACAAATCATATTCTGATGCGCGTTAATTTTACAGTTAAGACTAATTTAACCACTCCGGTATTTAAATATATATATTTTTTAAAAACTCCCCGCGAATGTCTAGTCGTTAGAAAATACACACATATAATTAGAACTAAACTGCATTAATCAATTATCAATCACCTAGTGGCTTATAAATTATTTTAAGCATCTCACTGGGGAACAAACAGGTAAGTAAATTTACGTTATAGCTGGAGAATTTTTCTAATAATAATAGCCCCTTCAGTCATAACTGACTATGGGAATGCGCCCCTGAGGTGGCAGCCCTCAGCTGCTTATTTTCCTGGTGCTCCTTTCGACGTTTTCTCCTCTCCTCTGCTTGTTGTGTGAGCCTCTCTTCGCCCAATCTGAGGTGGCGCCGTAAATAGCATTGCCACTTAGTGCGATCGGCAGCTTCATCCTCCCATGTTGCAGGATCCATGTCCAGTGCCCTCATATCTCTCTTGCACACATCTTTGAACCTCAGCTGTGGTCGCCCAACTGTTCTCTTGCCATCTGCTAATTGTCCGTAGAAGATATCTTTTGGGATGTGACCATCTTCCATGCGGCGAACATGGCCAAGCCAGCGAAGTCTGTGCTGTAGAATTTTTCTATATGTTTATTTAATACGTTTTCAATTTACACAAAAATCCCAGTGAAATAAAATGGAACTTTAAACGATTAAATCACTTAGATGCTAATAACTGTATTTTTACCGCAAAACACAAGAAACTAGAATTTAATTCTCCACGTAATTCTGTAGGAAGTCTGATAAATTTTGACTCTGAAAATGCGCGCTAGACCATTCCAGAAATCTTGATTAGCAAACTGACAACTGAGTTAGATGCTCCCGACTATATATTTAAAATGGCTATTCTTTCATCTCCTGTGCGGAGTTTAACACCTCTGGATCCTTCGTTCAATTCCTGATATCAAAGTAAAAGAATCCCCCTACAGAACCTACGTAGATTCGCGTCTCTGGAGCGCAATTAAAGGCTTTAGCAGTCGGTGTGCGCGGTCACGCCCATCGATCTGTTCTCTCTTTCTAGAACTATAAGCTGATGTGATGGCATGATCCAACTCAGGTAAAATGTCCCACTTTTTAAAGAGAAGACATTAAATTATGTATAGTTGGATTATTACTGCTTGAAATAAAGACAGGAGGCGTGGCTAGACTAAGAATCAGACACTGGCAATAGAGACGCTTGGCTTCCACGTGTTTGACTGTGCATACTTTTAATTAGCCAGCGAGTGAAATCTTGATCTTGCTTGAGTCCTAATAGTGAGGGCCCCCAATGATATTAAAGAGAATCGATAAGGGTTGCCCAACTTCATCTGTCACACTCTCCAATTATTGCAGTCTGCAAGATCTCCTTTCTTGGGCAATTTGACAATTATTCCTTTGTTCCACTCTGTTGGTTTTATCCCTGTTTTCCAGACTTGTGCAAATAGTGGTTCTAATAGTTCTGCTGCTAGCTCAGGGTCTGTCTTAAATAGCTCTGCATTTAAGTTATCATGGCCAGGAGCTTTTCCATTCTTTAACCCTTTGATTGCTGTGATGATTTCTTTTCGTGGAATGTCTGTATTAACATCTAGATCGTTTTCAGCCTCAGGAACATTCAATTGTGTCTCTGGTGGTTCCTTGTTCAGATTTTCTCTGAAATGCTCTGCCCATCTTGTTTCCTGTCCCTCTGCTGTCGTGATGAGATTTCCTTGCTTATCTCTTACTAATGTAATATTGTTTGCACCTCGTTTTCCGCTGATGAATTGTTATTTTGTATACTGTGCTTTGTTCATTTCTCAGTGCTTTGGGAGTGGAGGGTTATGAATGAACCTGGGGGACTTCGCTTGTTTTCTTTCTTTTCATTTCCTTTCTCATCGTTATTGTGTTTAATCTTTCTGGTGTTATCCAGTCTTGCTTCTTCCTTTCCTGGAATCCCAAGCATGATTTGCTGCTTTCCTTATATATTGTTGAAATGGTGTTGAATTTCTAGTCTATATCATCAGTCAATGTCTTTTGAAAGAAAGCTGTTCTTTTTTGATAAGGTAGAGACATATTGGGAGAGATTAGGTCTTGTAACATATATTTGTTTGCCATCTGGTGGCTTTTGTTTGCCTTTGTGGCTGTTGAGAGGTTTTCCCAAAACACTCCATGTCTTTGCATTGTGCGATTGTAAAACTTATATTGTACTGGTTTCACTGAACCTTTACAAATCTAACTTC
Source organism: Oreohelix idahoensis (assembly GCA_024509875.1). NCBI lineage: Eukaryota > Metazoa > Mollusca > Gastropoda > Stylommatophora > Oreohelicidae > Oreohelix > Oreohelix idahoensis. The sequence goes on from JAMPIV010003348.1 coordinate 49,906, forward strand.
ACCACTTTTCATTATGTAAGTACTTTTAGCAGTTGTGGTCCATGTTCTATTCTGTTGAGGATAATTACTAGTATGATTTGAATGTTATTGCAGAAACATTTAATGCAGCAAATTGATAAAAGTTGATGATTTTCTTATTTAAAGGTTTGACAGAGAAACTAAGTTACATCACTAAAGATCTGGGCATTAAGGCAATCTGGATCAACTCCATTTTTGTGACGGATAAAGAATCAAGTCTTGGAGTTTTGGATCATAAGAACATTGATCCGTCGTTCGGAGTCTCCCTCGACCAGTTCAAAGGATGGCTTAAAAAGCTGAGAAAGGATGGTGAGAATTGTTAAATAAATTGTTGTTATTTAATAGCTCATGTTGTTGGAAGCAGTAATAGATAATTGTATTCACTCATTGGCCTAATGGATATGAACGCAGTTTCATAATCCAGATATACCAGGTTCAAAACCTGCTGAAGGCGGTTTGGTAGCAGATCGCTTTGTGTGGATTTTTAACAATGTTATAAGCGCCGTACTGTCAGAAAGCAATGGCAAACTACTGAATGGAAAAAATTGCCTACATAAATCACAAACAGCCAATAAAAGCTGGGGTTGATTGCCACGTCCTGTAAAGGATAAGCAACTAACTATTCACTCATTATATTTGCAGCTTAGACTTTCAACAAGATCAACTTCCTGTCACGTGGCATCTGTTCATACTTGAACCTTCCCGACGTGACATCTGTTCATAAATTGAACCTTCCTGTCATGTGGCATCTGTTCACAATTGAACCTTCCTGTCATGGGGCATCTGTTCACAATTGAACCTTCCTGTCATGTGGCATCCACAATTGAACCTTTCTGTCATGTGGCATCCACAATTGAACCTTCCTGTCATGTGGCATCTGTTCACAATTGAACCTCCCTGTCATGTGGCATCTGTTCACAATTGAACCTTCCTGTCATGTGGCATCTGTTCACAATTGAACCTTCCTGTCATGTGTCATCTGTTCATGGTCTTTATTTATTTGTTTTTGTATCTTTATTTCTGTCATATCTCTCCAGATTCCCTTCTCTACGAGTTTATCTTTCTCAATTTTTCTTATTAATAGACATACCAGATCAGGGATTGCCATGTAATGCTATTGACTTTTTTATTCTGTGTCCCTCACCTCTTGTTCTGCTGATATTTGTCTGGCCCTTTCTGTCAGATCCACATTGGTCATCTTATACAATTTTAGTCCTACTCCTTTCTTGATTGTTGTTTTATGTATAACTAAAATTGTGTTGAAAATCTTCATGCCATTGAATTGGGCTCTCAGAATATCAATAATAAAAGACTTCACATTGTGTAGATCTTTACTGCACCACTGTTTCTAGCATCATAATTCTATTGGTTCTTAAGATGTCATAGATGTGTAAACTGGTTGCTGTTGATGACTTGTGTTGAACATATGATGTAGCTTGTGAGAGCACATGTAATGCTATTTATTTTTCCTCCTCAACCTTGCTATTAATTTTGTTTTCTTAAAGGTCTGAAAGTGATCCTTGACCTTATACCTAACCAGACTAGTAAGAATCACACCTGGTTCCAGAAGTCACTGCAGAATGATGGCCAGTACAAAGACTACTACATCTGGGTTAATGGAAGCAGCGATCGGCCTCCCGATTTGTGGGTGAGCATCAAATGTTGAAATAGTATGTTCTGTGTTGAGCTAAGTTGTTGCTGCAGTATGCTCTGTTTTTTTATGTTCTCTGGACTACAGCAGAGGTGGTAAATCTTGTTACTGTTCGATTCTTTATCTTGTTTTTGTGATGTTTGCTGTTTCATTGTTTTATCATCTCTCCAAGTGATTCCATACTTCATTTCTACAGTCTGTCCTCGACATACTGCCTCATCTTCTTTTCTTTCTCTGAGGTTTGATTTTAGTGTCCAAGTAAACTGTTATTTTTTTTTTTTTTTTCATATGTCGCTACTCACATTGTGTTCTGTCCTGAATAATCAATCTCTCACACTACCCTGCTTTTAATTTGTTCTTAGCGTTCTGATTTTGAACTTTTTTGTTTTGGTTTTTTGTTACATTGATCCCAGATTTTTATCAGACCAATCTAATGGTCATCATTCACTTGTCTGGCTACCTCACATGTTTCTTACTAGTAGTGTCTTGACAGTGTGGTGAAAGGGGATTTATGCATGTAATTTATATGGTTTAATTATTTTTATACTAACTGCAGGTGTATTGAGGCTAATGCCTGTGGCCCCTTGTTTGAATAGTTTTTCTATTAAGCCCTTGAAAATGTTCTTATTATTGATGTGTGTGAAACAGATTGTCAAAGGTTGTCATAACCGGGAGTTGTGAGGATAAGCTCTCGCTGCTCCCGGCCTTCATGTGTGGCTCAATTTTAGCCCGGCAGAACTGTTTCCACTGGTGGGCGAAGGTGAGTCACTGGAGCCTTAAAACCAGCAACTTCGGGCAGTTAGGGTTTGTGATCCTTGGTTGGCAGCCTAAGAGACGGTAAAACTTTGAATTCCAACCACCGCTGCCTTGCGGGAATATCCGTTTATGGGAAAGGCTTCGGGGGCAGGCTAATGTTGATTCAACATTATTCTGGCAACTCCTGCGACATGGCTGGTACCAAACTGTATCGGCTACTGCAGTTCTTTTGGATCTACCGGCTGCGTGGAGAGGGGGAACATGCTGCATTGGAAATAGCTTGATCTTCATATAAACGTGCCCAAGCTCGCGTCCTTGAGAGGACACTCCAGCTTCTCCCAAATAGGTGTTGGCAAAATACGGAAATTAGCAGTTACCAGTTATAAACATTTTGTCCAACTTATGCTAAGCAAGAAAGAAGGCTCAATACCTTCCATCTGTGGTGTCTACGCCACATCCTCAGTATTTTGTGGAAAGACTAAAGCAACAAATGTCCAGGTGTTGTCACGTGCTGACCTTCAAAGCATGTATACACTGCTTAATCAGCATGGACTACGCTGGCTTGGCATGTCCGCAGCATACTACATGATTCAGCATGTAATATGTACAAGCAATGTTGACTCGATAGTGGACTTAAGTCACCTCAACTCTAGTTTCTTGATTAGCAACTACTCAACTTGGACTTACCAATTTAGGTCAACCGTCCTCATTCATAATGCACTCATGTAGAGAAACCAAAAATGGTTTTCTTTAAATTGATAATGGTGTGCCAACAGACTTGATCAGATGAAAGCACTCAGGAAATAAAATAATATTTCATAGCTATTTAATAGTGATTGTTGTGAGCGGTTTGATTAAAAGCGGTTGTGTATATAAACACAGCCGATAGAATAATCTGGCGCTCTCTCTTCCAAACCTCTACACCTCACGGTAGAAGGGGAACGACTAAGTAAGTAAGTAAGTGTATATAAACTGTAACAATTTTTTTTTTTTGTTAAATGAGACTCGACTTGAAAGTCTTGACTTGGTACTTGTATTAGGAGACTTGAGACATGTTAGGAAAGACTTGACAGCTCTAAAAAAATAAAGTATTCCATGGTTGGTGTCTCTACTGCCCATAGGAGTTTACATTGTGTGTTCATGCTGACATGTTTTTCTTACACAGGAAAGTGATGAATATAAAGTACTATGGACCTACGATAGTACCAGGGGTGCTTGGTACTTCCATCAGTACTCTAAAGATTATCCAGACTTGAACTTAACCAATGAGCTTGTCAAGGATGAAATCAAGGTCAGATAATGACACAGTTTTTGTTAGTTTTTGTTAATTTTACTCACCAGTTAACAGTAATTCTAACCTGTAGAGGAATTTTGCAGAATAGTTTCTGGAACGTGGTTAATAAGTTTTTTCTTTACACAGACATAGTATGTGTGGTGGTTATATAATTTTGGTATTTAATATTACAATTAATTTAAATTTGTTTTGTTAGAAAATTTAAAATATACCTTTTTTTCCCCCATTTTAAAAATAATTTTGTAATACTCTAATGGGCTATTTTCCTCGACAGTAGATTACAGAAATCTCTGAAGCAGCAGAAAAATTCAGGAAGTCAGCTAGAAAACCCTATATATTCTTAGTATATTTTTAGTCACATTTAATTCAAATTGTATATTTATATTAGCCGGTAGGAATATTTTTAATGGATCATCTACCATTTCTGGTTCCTTTTGTTATGAAATTATACGTATGTACTACAGTTAACCTGCCATCAATGGTACCTATACCTTGTAGCGGTATGGCAGCTTGCGTACCCTGACAACCCCCAGAGCTATGCCAGCAGAAGTTTTACTCCTGGTAGGTTCAACCAAGCTGGACCGGTCTGTGCGGGTAGAGGTCAGACAAAAGCTGGTACCCTGGTCCTCCAGGTTGGGGGGTTTTAGCGCAGGGCCGACCCCTGCCCTATGTAAAAAAAATCTGAAGTTACGGAAACAGCAACAAATGGAAAAACTTTGATCATATATTCACCCTCAGGAACATTATAGAGCAATGCTTCGAATGGCAGAGACAGCATACTTTAACTTTGTTGATTTTTGAAAAGGCTTTCGACAGCATGCACAGGGACAGCCTATGGAAAATACTGAGGGTTATGGAATTCTTAGTAGCATTGTTTCCATCATAAAAAGCCTCTATTCTAACTTTACATGCAGTGTTGGGTTGAGCAACCTAACTTTCGAGGTGAAGACAGGAGTACGACAGGGATGCCCCTTATCAGCAACTTTATTTTTGAGTCAATAGACTGGGTGATGTGCCAGACAACAGAGGGTAGTCCAAGAGGAATTAGATGGACAACATTTTCTACACTGGAAGACCTTGAATATGCAGATGACATTGCACTACTCGCACATTCACAACAACACTTAAAAAAAAGCAGATAGACTGAATAAGTATAGCCAGCAGGTGGTGGGTCTGAACATCAATCTGAAGAAGACAGAGGTCATGACACTCAATGTGGGCAATCCTGAGCCAATAACAATAAGGAACCAGAAGCTAGAACAGACCGGCACATTTACATACTTAGAATGCATAATAACACCAGACGGCGGAACAAGCAAGGACATCAACAACAGAATGATTACAGCGAGAACAGCCTTTGCTAGTCACAACAACATCTGGAAGTCTTCCCAGTACAACACAAACACCAAATTAAGATTATATGAGAGCTGTGTACTTTCTGTGCTTCTCTATGGTGCAGAATGCTGGAGAGTAACAGAAGGAAATGTCGAAACTGTCCTCTTTCCGCACAGTGTGCCTAAGGAAAATTCACCAAATCTTTTGGCCGAATACTATCACCAACCAAGAACTACTTATTCAGAGTAACCAAGAGGACATGCACACCTTCATAGCTGGCAGACGCTGGAGTTGGGTTGGCCACATCCTCAGAAGGGACCCTGATGCCATTACAAGAACAGCTATGCTATGGACCCCCCGAAGGAAAGCGAAAGAGAGGCTGACCAAATACAACTTGGCCTGAGAACTGTGGACGCTGAGATGCAAAGAATGAACCAGAGTTGGGGCACTGTACAAAGGATGGCCGCCGACCGAACAAGGTGGAAGCAATTTGTTGCTGCCCTACAAGACACCACCAAGCGTGATGGCCACTAACTGCTTTGACAGTCGGCGGCTAAGGATTACAATTTTTTTACTTTTTGTTTATAAATGTTCAGAGTGGCTAACACATCCGCCTCTAATTCTAAAAGTACCAGGTTCGGTTCCCAGTAAAACTAAGGATACTCAGTAGTAAGAAATTAGTCCCCACTGGTTTAAAAAAAAAATTATTTCCAGCAAATATATTTCCTGTTCTAGGAACCGACCACTGTACCTTTAGATCTAGAGGCGGAATCCATACCTCTTAGCCACTCCAACCCCAGCTATATTGCCGCTAAATCAGAACATACATAACTACATATTTAAACAAGTAAAACAGTTGTTAACTGCAGAACATGCATATAATTTCATCACAAAAGGAACCAGACATGGTAGATGCTCCATTAGAAAAATACATATGGTACGAGATCAGCTAGAAAAGCTTAAATTTGAATTAGACAAAAATACAATGAATATATATTATTTTCCAATCGACTCCCCAAAGTTTCCTCCACACCACTTATAAAAATCTAGGGAATGTAATTTCAGGAAAACGGCCCATTAATTAATAGTCACAAAGTGTCCATTTTTCTTGGTTATTTATAAGAATATGTTTAATTTCTTGTTACAAATCTTTGATAGAAAGGACAAAGCACAGGTCCACAAGATTACGACACTGTAGACATGTCCAACATTACATGTTATCTATCAACTAGTCATTGGCAGCAATTTCCTGCTGTTAATTTACAATATATACCTAGATGCCATGTGTAGTTGTAGAGAACATTTTTTCATGATCAATTAGTTTAAAATGTTTGACATGCATGTGGGTACAATTTTAATTAGCAGTTCATCTGCAAAATAACTGCCATGGTGTTTTATCCACTTTGAGCAAAGTTATTAAGCATCCCCACAATGTAAACGATCAACACCTGATTGGTGAGCTAACCCTGCTTCTCTGGATTTTATATTTCCTAGGAGATAATGAAATTCTGGTTAGATGCTGGTGTCAATGGCTTCCACATTGAGGGATTGGAATATTTGGTGGAGAATCCTAATCTCAATGCAGCTAGTAATCAGGACAGTAGTCTAATTAGGAACTATGTGGGCACCCTTGACCTCTTGGAGGAGCTGCGTGCTGTTGCAGATGCATTTTCTGACAAACCAGGCAGGGAAAGGTGAGTGGCATGTGGTCTTCTAGTACCATGGCTTAGGCGATCATGTCTCTCCACAACTGCCTGTCTCCAGTTCTGTTGTTCTTTCTGTGCCATGTCAAACTGTCCAGTATTTTATCTCTTTGTCATCCCTCTATCTCTTTTTACTTCAATCTTTCCTGTTGTCATAATACATTTTCTTATTACATTGCTTCCTTCTATCATGAGGAATAAGCTCCCTTTGGCCTCTGTCAGGACATCATCATTACTTTTTTTTTTAGTTGTCCATGGTATTTTTTTACATAATCCGAAGGATGGCCTAATGCTTGTTTACTTATTGTCCATGGTTCACTTCCATATGTCAGGATTGGTTCTATTCTCTGGTAATAAAATCTAACCTGCATGATGATAGTTGTAGGTATGAAAAACTGATGAGAGAACACTGTCCAGTTTCATAAATTGTATTTTTTGTCGGGGTACATTTTTAAGGTCCCCAAAAAAAGTGGGGGGGATTTCTCGAAGTCTCGAGTATGCACAGTGGCTCCCCAAGTGTCAGCCTCTATTAGACTTGTGTGAAGTATAGAGTAAAACTTCACGCCAGTTTACTTCAGCTACTGGGTTGTTACTGTAGACAATCTGAGGGTTTTTCATATTGTTTAAATATACTGTATATTTAAAAAAAAATACAGCTATTAGTATGTATCATTTTATATTTTGTGGTGGTTGGTAGTTGACATAAGAATACTTGCCTGTCTGTTGTTCTAAGTTTATTTATTTTTTAATTGTTGGTGGTGAAGTGATTTAAGAATACTACCTGCCTCTTCATATTCTACCTCTTTGGTTACTGCTGGACACACAGAAAAAGTAGAACCACTGCTATATATAGGTACCACAAAGTGATTTTTGTTTGCACAGAAACACCAGAGAAAACAATGCAGTTTGGAAGCTCTTGGAAAACCATGAAATTGGGTACTTAATTTTTTAAAATCGGACAAAAAATAAAAATGTTACTGCATTTTAAAAAGTGTATGTACTTTCGCAAAGTTAAAAAAGTTACATCACACCAACTTCAGAAAGCTCCCGTTTTCTTAAATATAATCTTAGAACCTTCTCTGATAAACAGCATACAGTCTGCAATACACTGATCACATAAAAAAAAACTATAGGGCTATATCATGAATAATTATCAATATATTTTAGACCAAATATTACAAATCATTACCAAAAAATGTAGTATTTTGCATGAACATCAATTTTCACATCATATTTAAAAAAATATAAAAGGTACAAGCTTTAAATTTGTACATATTAATCTGCATACTACACAAATACAACCCAATTTTTTTCAGAGGATTTGAACATCTGTTTGTTCTTGTATAATTTTTTAAAATATGTCCAGAGGCCAATTTGTCGCAGGGGAAGAAAGAAATGTAAAAATTAAAAGATTTTTTTTTTTTAAATACTGTCCATATTTCAATTAAAAAATCATTTGTAGGCAATAATTAACAACATGTAAACAATATCTAAACGCTATTTTGTGATAAAACAACTGGTTACTAGCATTAAAAATTGTTTTTTATACCATCGTAGTATGAGTCATATGCAACAGTAAAATTCCAGAAGTGAGTTTTCTTTACATGTATAGAGCATTACACGTACCATTATTATATCATACATGTAGTGCATTGAAAATCACGACGAACCTTAAAACTTGAAAAGTGTACAGCCTGCTTAAATTAAAATGTTTATTAATTAACATGAATACGTGAGTCTGAACTATTTAAAGTGCATTTCATGAAAGCTGTTTATACCCGGTACTAACATATTTATGTTCGAGGTAAGACTATCAACTAGTGCCTGCTAGTCCGGACATTTCAGTACACCGTCAGCTACTAAGTTGTGGTATTTTTCCGGTTTCCTAGCCTTGTCTCAATACGTCGACCATTGGCGTTTGGTTTTGCGATATCATTCACGTTTGAGATCCTAATTAACCCTATTATGTTGCAAAAGAAACCTTCATTTAATGACCAATTAATCAAAACATGCATTTTTTATTCAAATTGGTAACTTTCTTAGCTTTTCAAGCTCTTGAAAAAATTAGATTGATGTGCGAATGTCTGAAGCGGTGATAACAATTCAATCCACGTTGTTACACAGAAACTGTGCAATCGTGTTAAATTGCTAAATAATATAAAAACTATTGTAAATTTTAAATTTAAAGCTCAAAACATTGTTAATAAGTGATATACTTACGTATAGTCAACCTCAAATCAGAAGATGTGATGATGTTTGCACATGAGCCAATAAAAGTGGCGTCTTGATCTTGATGACATCGGGAGTGATAACGGCCAATGGAACAGCCTCACTGTCTATTTTTCGCTAAAATTCTAGGCCTAACTTGAGCGATACAGAACTTACTCAAAGTCAATTAGCTCCACCAGCAAATAACAGAAGTCTTTAAAATTTCACACGAATAAAGGAAAATGGCTCCCAAATCTTCTCATATATTGCAAACAATTATAACAACATTTAAAATGTCACATCTTGTAAAATTTCAACTTCACTTTGAGAAATCGACGTCTTCCACGTTGTTTTCTACAGCTTGCAATATACCAAATTAAAGATATGCATCTTCCCATCATAATGGTGAAAATAGTATGCAAATCAGACGTTTGCTGGTCAAGCGAAACCCGTTTGAATGAAGCGGGGTGAGGCCAATACGCCGAGAGTTGGCCGCGCGCCGGGCAAACTACGCGTAACGTTGCTGTTAGTTTTTATTAGTAAAAAAATACTTCAATAACTTTTATTATTCGGGAATTAATACATTTCAAAAGAGAAGAGGATAATGAGTATCGTGATATAAATTTTATTACAATCCGCTTAATAGCAAAGGGACAGCGACGACTTAAACTTGACGAATTTTCCTGCGTTTCTCAACTTTCGTGCGTTGTCAACCAAAAAAGCGGGCGGTTTGGGGTACCTACTATATAGGCATTTTGTAAGAGATTGCCAAGTCTGCAACTTCATTATGAAACAAATCATTGGACTGGTTTCGAACCCAGTAACTTTGCTGTGTGAGGGCAAATGCTCTAACAGAGCCATTCATTCTGCATATTGACTTTAGATTAGTCAGATGTGTTAGAAATATGTACAAAAAGTTGCTTTGTCATTATTCAGACTTCTGTTTGGAACTGTGCAACATGCTAGTGAGAACCAGACAGCAGAGTACTGGGGAACTGGTGGGAAAAAGCGTCTGCATATTGTGGCCCCATTGTTGGATGAATTAGATGCTTATTGTGATGCTGGTTGTCTCAAGTCGAAGTTAGATGAACTACTCACCGATGATGAAGACCGGTGGCTTGGACTTCAGGTAAGAAGCTTAGATCATTTTTTTTCCAGAGTATTACATCATAATAATTCTGTTAGATGTGCAGAATTTGTTCAGATGTGATTTAGTTGTAGCCTGTATAATGGATGCTGTGTACACTAGGCATCATTTATATCAAAGATATCCTTGTGTTGTCAGAGATTTTAAAGGCATTAATAAGCAAGTTGTATAATTTTAAAATGTGATCATTGAGGTGAAATGTGCAACATAATAGCACATCTGGTTTAAAGAACACTCAAAAAATAGTTTTATTTGCTGTAAAGAGAAATACTGCAGCTTCTTTGCTTTTAGATGTTATGCACATAATAAATTGTTTTAAGGACATTTGAAGACATGACATTTTCAAAAGTCTGAAATGTTATTGTAGTGTTTAACCTTATTTTCATGCAGTTTTGACATTTCAGTAGTAGTCTTCGAGCAGGCATCACTGTTACGCACGGATCATTATTATTTTTCGTTTGTATAAACATTTTTTCATATGTATGATCATTTTTTTGACTGAAGTGTGTATTATGTTTTCTATGGTCAAAGGGACATAATCCGAGTTATCGAAACTACAATTTGTTAGGAGTTGCCTTCTCTTGTATAGAGACACGTTCGGTCTATAATTTCTTGAACGAAGCGTGACCACATCTCCTTATTTGGTAGTATCAGTCAACTATGGTAGATGTCTGAAACCTTTCTTAACGCTTCTTTTCATGACCATAAAAGGCGCGACTGTGTAAGACTTTTATCTCGAATGTTCTTCGAATCGTCTTATTGTGAACGGCAACTCAGAGATTGTCGTTCTGCGCATGTCAAACCGGGAGTTCGTTCTGTGTGTTCCGCCCAGTTGGGGAGTTTAGAAATGGTTTAAGAAGCGAGCAGACGCAACTGCGTCTTGTGATTCTCTGAGGGAAATACAGTGTCTTAGTGAGTTAGTTAGCTAACTAGACTATTTCCCAGTATTATGCAGCCTGCCTGGAGGCATATGTTCATGGTTGATTTTCCGAAATAAGGTAATTCCTCTTGTATCGAACTTTATGCTATCATCTAGAGGTTCGTCATTTTGTCGCCTATTTGCTCGCCTGTGTGATGCAAAATGGAGAGGTACTTTGACTAGGATTAAGTCACCGGTATCTGTATACCTGAACTAGTTAAATATATATGGGTCGCTCTAGACCAACAAGACTGTTGTCTGTGTTCCAGGATTCGTTATATCAGAGATCACGTCCAAGTCAGATGGTTAGACTTAGGAACATTATAAAGGTCGAGCTGACCTGTAGCCCATGTATGCTATTCACGTGCAGACAGTGAACGGACTTATTGTATACAACTGATCTGCTAGCATCAGAATGGGAGCATTTATTATTGTTTATGAACATTGAAGATCTGTAGCTGACACTGTTGCAGAAGTTATAGAAATTATTATTATTTATACAGCTTCACGAACTAGCACTCGATGATTGATGAATTTCTGAATCTATTGAACTGTGATGTCTTATGACGCATATATACAACAGCTATCATTGCTGACTACAGAAATTGTTTTCAATGTGCCATATCATCTTGCTGAACTCGTTAACCATGTTGATGTCATAAGTATCATGACTGTTTTGTGGCGTGCAATAAATGAAAGAAACTTATACAACGAAGTTACCCTTTCTATGACTCTACACGTCATGTTGCCTGTGTGATAACCCTGTGAACTGTTCCACTACCACATACACAGCAACATCCTAAATCAGAGAAGACACCTACATCTTACACTTTAACACCAGGTGTCGATAAGGGTGGCAAGTTACCACTTCAGCACAAATCCACCCTTATCATTTTTGGTGGCCAGAGCTGGTTCTATCATCTGATATTTTGGCGCACCATATCATTTTTGGTGGCCATAGGTTGGTTCACTCTGATTCCAGCTATCAAGGGGGTCAGCAAACCCAGACATCATCATCATACTAGATACAACTACAGCATCAACTACCACCTTACAAGAAATTTTATTGAAAGTATCCGGATTTTCTGACAGTTGCTGATTTTGAAACTACCCGGCGCTGCTCGGCAATATTGAAGTTTATGTAAAATTAGAAGGACAAGTACCGAGCGAATGGATTTCCTGATCTGGTGAAAAGAAGGACAAGTGCCGTAACAACTGTTCCGGTCTCAGGGGTACTGTTGCGGGTTCAGAAGGTCAAGTGCCGGTTAAATCAATTTAGAAGATTCAGAAGGTCAAGTGCCGTAACAACTGTTGCAGTATTAGAAGCTCATTTCCTTCGTCATGGCTGTTTATGGGAGCAGAAGTTAATCAACGTTGGATCATTATCCTCAGAATGCTGATTACATCCTGTTCTGCACCGTGCTGACGCTGGATTTATAGAAGTTAAGTGGCCTGTTTTGTTTGTGAACTGTGCCCTTATGTTCTAACTGAGCCTTCTGTACTTTCACACTTTCTCCTATTGTTTTCATGATACATGTTTATATGTTATATGTTATTTGTTATTTGTATATTTATATGTTTATATTTCAGCGGGTTTTCTCGGTTGGGCGGAGTCTTACAGTAGAAGATACCACGTCACAGAGGTTCTACTGTTAGCGTTTTCGTTAGGGACTGTGCGAATTTCCTACAGTGAAATTTGCTAGCGACAATCGTTGCTATATCTGTTTAGTTGTGACGAGTTGTGCTTTATTTTTGTTTCTTGTATATATATATTTTTTTTTTCTTTTTTCTTCTCTCTCTTTCTTTGTGTTTTTAGTTTCGATTTCGATTGTTTGTATTTGTAGGTCTCCCCTTTGCTATTATTCAGTTCTTTACGTATATTTTTGTGTATACACTGTAGCGTCATTTGTTAGTCATATCTTCGCATATTTCTTTTTAGTTTTGCTGTTTGTGTATTTGACTTATGCGAATGTTTTCGTATTGTTTGATCTTTGTTGATTGTTTACATTGACTCTGATCTTTGTTATTGTTTACATTGACTCTGATCTTTGTTGTTGTTTACATTGACTTTGATCTTTGTTATTGTTTACATTGTTGGTGACCTTTGCTATTGTTTACATTGTCTTGTTATTGTTTACATAGTTCTTGCATAGTTAGCTTTCACTATTGTTGATATATGCTCATGCACTATTGGTCTATAGTGCACTTATCATAACAAACTGGTGTTTTTTGCTTATGCACTATTGTAGTGCAGTTATGATAAATAACTGATGATTATGCACTGATTTGGGTAGTGCACTGTTAATTAAGAGGTGACTTGTGATATTATTATACATTTGATAATACAAGTTGGTGTCAACTCCTGTTTCCCACAGAGATTGGGTTCAACATAGAGATTATACAAGCACTTTATTAAGTCTTGTTGCTATTTAACATTGAAATAAGATAATTAATTATTTCAGGTTCTGTACTCACATTTTAGACATCATGTCTACATTTGAGTACTTTATTGAGCAGGGTAAAGCCCTTGGGAAGACAGGTGATAAATTAGAAGAATTTGCGACTGTTCAATATGCCAAGGCATTGAAGTCGGAAGAAAAGAAAATGAAAGAACAAACTGAACAAAAGAGAATAGAGGCTGAAATAGAACAAAAGAAACTGCAGATGCAGGTGGAGGAAAAAAGATTTCAAATGGAAATGGAAAAACAAAAAAGAGAAGCAGAATCTCAGGAGAAGAGGCTTCAGGCTGAAGCTGAAAATAAGAGACTTGAAAAAGAAGCTGAAAATAAGAGACTTGAAAAAGAAGCTGAAAATAAGAGACTTGAAATAGAGGCTGAAGGAAAAAAGTTACAGGCCCAGGCTGAAGAAAGAAAGTTACAGGCTGAGGCTGAAGAAAGAAGGTTACAAAGAGAGGCTGATGAGAGAAAAGCAAAAATGGAACATGATGAAAAAGTCTTAGCTTTAGAGTTAGAGAAGTTAAAGTTATTGAACACTGGTAATGCTAATGATGCAAATAAGGTGTCAAATAAGACTAATGCTAAGGATTTCAAGCTTAATCTACCAGCATTTAATCCCTCAATCGATGATATAACATTTTATCTAGATAGATTTGAAAGTGCATGTAATGTGCATAATATAGATAAAACATTATATGTGTATCATCTGTCCAAGATACTTAGAGGTGATGCTTTGACTTTGTTGAGTATGGTAGATGTGCCTGACAAAAACAACTATGAGGTTGTCAGGGCGGCATTGTTAAAGAAGTACCAACTTAACGAGGACGGATATCGTCTTAAATTTAAAACCATGTTACCAGAAACTGGAGTTGAATTCTCTGAATTCATCTCAGGCATCCGTCTTACTTTTTTACGATGGGTTGAGTTGTCTAAGACAGAAAATACATTTGAAGCTCTTATGGATTTACTACTTAGAGATAAGGTTATGTCTTCTGTTAATGAAGCTTTTCTATCTTTTCTTCATGAGCGTAAGCCTAAAAACATAAAAGAAATGGAAGAATACTGTAGCCAGTATGTTACTGCGCATCCGCACATAACCATTAGTAACTCTAAGGTGAAAGAAGGTCTGCCAGTTGCTTCGGCAGCACCTTATGGCCCAAATTTTATGCGTAAATTTCAGGGTAGCCAGAAAAATTTCAATAAAAAGAGTAATCGTAATTATGCCCAGAACCATAGTGATCAATTCCAGGGTGATTCTTCTTCCCAGAACTGGAGACAACCTAATACTACACGTTATTCTACTCCGGTTAACTTTAGAAATTTTCACAAAGGTAATCGGTATAGAGGAAAATATTTTATGCAGAGACCTCAATACCAAGATAATAGAGGTTCTCAACAGCATAGAGATAGTAATGACAGTTATGGAAACTGGAACTCAAACCAGGATAAAAATTACAGTAGGGACTTTAATGATAATTGCAGAGGCAATAATGGTCGCGGTAGATCGCAACATAAGAGAAAAAGATATCAACAGACAAACTCTGTTCAACAAGAATCTCAGGGAGCAGATAAACAGGTTAATAATTATAAAGACCATAATGCTATCGGATGCTCATCTTTTGATTTTGGTAGGGCAAATAAATGTATCCAATGCAGTACTTTATTTGATCCGAAAACCGTTAGTACTCTAAGCTGTGGTCATCCTTTGCCCGCTCTTCCTGCTAATGTTGCTCATGATGGGAGAGGTTCTCTTATATTACATAAGGGGCTAGTAAATAGTAATCCAGTCTCAGTGTTGTTTGATTCTGGATGTACTACTGTCGGCGTTAGGCAATCTCTTGTAGATCCATCCTGTGCTACAGGAAAAGTCATCAAATGTGTCACATTTGGTGGCACGTTAGAAAAGTATCCTACTGCTATAATACACATTGCTACTCCTTTCTTCACGGGAGAGGTCCACGCGTGTCTACTTCCAAACCCTATTGCGGACCTTATTATTGGTCGTATTCACGGAGTTAGGGAATGTACCCCACAGCAGATTGCTGTTTGGGAAGAGCAAAACATTGAAGCTACCAATGCGGTGGTCACAAGAGCACATGCTCTGGATCCACCTCAAACTTCATTAACTAATAATGATGAAGTAAATGACCAAGATAGTCACTTGACTATTACACGTGACTCATTTATCAAATTGCAAGAAGAAGATCCTTCTTTACAAAAATTCTTCATTCTAGCAAAAAAAGGTGATCCTAATCAGAACACTAATAGGAAATCTTGGATTTCTATGAAGAACGGCGTACTTGTACGTATGGTACAAGACTCGACTACGTCCACTCATTCACAAATTCTTGTGCCTAAGAGCATGAGATTGCAAATATTGCAACATGCTCATGACTCGCAATGTGCTGGACATATGGGTTTTTCCCGTACAAAGTCGAGGGTTCTTGCGGCTTTCTTTTGGCCATTTGTGAGCAAGGACATACGAATGTACTGTCGCTCTTGCAAAGTATGTCAGGAGGTCAAATCTAAAGGACCACGACATGCTGCGCCTATCCAGGCTGCTGACATTCCTATTCGCCCTTTTCAAAAAATGGCAATAGATATTATCGGTCCTTTTAGAATTAAGTCGGCTAGAGGACATCAATTTATCCTTACATGTGTCGATATGTGCACACGTTGGCCAGAGGCAATACCTCTCAAGAGCATCTCAACTGCTGATATCGCAGACGCTCTTTGGCTGATATTTTCTCGCTTGGGTTTTCCCGGAGAAATATTGTCAGACCATGGCACTCAACTTATATCAGACACTATGTCACAGGTAATGTCTATGCTACACATTAAAAGGTCTCTCAGCAGTATCTATCACCCAATGTCTAATGGGTTGGTCGAACGTTTAAATAGGACTCTGAAAACTTTACTTGGTAAAATAACTGAGGATCATCCTCAGGATTGGGACAGGGTCTTACCCGCGGCTCTCTTTGCGTATAGAGAGGTCCCCAATGAACATACGGGGTTTTCCCCTTTTGAACTTGTCTTTGGCGCGCAACCGCGCGGCCCTATGTCTTTACTTCACGATCTAATCACTGCCGATAATATTAGCGATGAGACTCAATCTTCTTATGAGTACGTCATTGCTCTTAGGCAAAAGATCATCGAGGCATGCAAACTAGCAACTTCGTCTTCAGAATTTGCTAAAGAAAAGGCAAGGCAGTTTGCAAATAAGAATAGATGTCTACGACAACTTTGTCCAGGTGACAAAGCTCTCGTTCTACTTCCTTCAAGGGAGAACAGACTTCTAATTGCATGGAAAGGTCCATATGCAATAGTCTCCAAAATTTCTGATGTCGACTATGTTGTCGATATTGATGGAAAGCATAAAACTTTCCACATAAATATGCTCACAGAATTTTATGAAAGACCTGACTATTTGCAGCCTATTTTCCAGGCTACGGACAATTCACAAGCAACTCATGGTCAGTACTCATCTCTGTCAGTTATACAGGATGAGGAAACTACTTTTTCTGATGTCAATCTTCCTCTTTCTATGGTCCCACTTTATTCTACGGAATCTTGGAAAAACGTGACCGTTTCTCCAAATCTTTCCGCTGAGGAACATCGACAAGTTTCTTCGATGTTGCAAACATTTCAGGATGTTCTTACAGACATCCCGGGACACACACATGTCATAGAACATGACATTGTGCTAACTGATCACAATCCTATCAGAGTCAGACCATATCCAATACCTATCATTTCCAGTCTCAAGTCGAAAAAGAGTTGGATGAAATGATACGTTTGGAAATCATTGAACCATCCACTTCAGCATACTCTTCGTCTATGGTTATTGTTCGAAAGAAGGATAATAACATTCGCATTTGCGTAGATTATCGCAAATTGAACCAAGTTACGAAGTTCGATGCTGAACCTATGCCTTCATTAGAAGAGCTACTCAATAAACTTTCTAATTCTAGATTCTTTACCAAACTAGATTTGTCTAAAGGTTATTGGCAAGTCCCGCTAACTGAACGTGCCAAACCTTTTACAGCTTTTTCTACACCTAGGGGTTTATTCCAATGGAATTTCATGCCTTTTGGTCTTATGAACGCCCCTGCTACATTCGTACGCATGATGCGGCGAATTCTCGCATATCGTACAGATGTCATAGCATACCTAGATGATATCTGTCTATTCAGTGATTCTTGGGAAGATCACTATTTGGGTTTATACGAATTACTGTCTACTCTTCGCGAGTATAACTTGACTGCAAAACCCTCTAAAGCCTTTATAGGATTTAGCGAGATTTCTTTCCTAGGTCATCGGGTTGGTCATGGTCTTTTAAAGACAGAGGACCACAATGTTTCAAAAATACTTAACATTTCGGTCCCTAAGACGAAGAAACAAGTAAGGAGTCTATTAGGTTTGATTCAATTCTACGGACGATTCATTCCGAATCTGTCCTCCATTATGGCACCGCTTTCTACTTTATTGAAGAAAGGGTCGCCTAATCTGATCCGCTGGTCTAAAGAATGTCAATCCTCATTGGACCAGGTTAAAGCCCTATTTTCATCTCCACCTATTCTTAAGTTACCTACTATTGAGAAGACTTTTGTTCTTCGAAGTGACGCCTCGTCAACAGGGATTGGGGCAGCACTAATGCAGGAGTATTCTGATACTTTGCATCCGGTGATGTATATCTCTAGGAAATTAAACGCTGCAGAAAAGAATTACTCGGTTTTAGACCGTGAGTTATTGGCTATGGTATGGTCTATTCTGAAGTTACAAAGATTTCTTCTAGGCGCACATTTCATTGTGGAAACCGACCAGAAAGCGCTTACTGCTATTCAGAGCAAAAACTTGAAGAGCTCGAGGTCCACTCGTTATGCCATAGCTCTTCAACCATTTCATTTCTCGGTTCGAGCTATCCGTGGTTCGGATAATGTAATGGCAGACATTCTGTCCAGATGTCCACACGATTCCACATGATTCTTCTGTCATATATATATATTTCCTGATATACAGTCCAATGTTATAATGACATGTTAGTAGATTTTGTCTCACTTTTTTTTTTTGAGGGAAATTTATAACATTGTACCATGTAATTATCTAAGAAGGCTTAGTTAGTGATATACGGGCCAAAAGATCACTCGGCCACATTTAAATAAATTATTTTCAGGATTGTATTAAGAAATTTACCAGTTGTCTTTAAGATTTGTGTTATTGATATTTTCGCAGCACATCATTGAAGTCTGCGAGTTTATGTCCATTGTGGAACTTTGAGGATATCAAGTCCTGTCCTACATTGGGAGCGGATGATGTCCACATCTTCTTCTATTGAATGTTTTATGTCACCGAAGAGCAACACATGTATTACTTATTAATTACTGTTACTTTATATAATGTAATAATATAGTGCGGTATATTAGTAAATTACACCGCTATTTGCAACACATTGTATGATAACACATAATATATTTAATTTCATATATTGGTATGAGTATAATTTGATTGTCATTATGTTGTTGCCATCATTGTGGCGTGTGTTGGTGGCACCTTCCTGGAATATATCAGCGTATACTTAGATAAATTTTTTCTCTAAGGATCTGAGATATGATCTCAGTGTCGCTCCATGCGTTGAGCTAATTTGTTAGGTATATATCCACGCATCATA
Organism: Oreohelix idahoensis; assembly: GCA_024509875.1. NCBI lineage: Eukaryota > Metazoa > Mollusca > Gastropoda > Stylommatophora > Oreohelicidae > Oreohelix > Oreohelix idahoensis. The sequence goes on from JAMPIV010003348.1 coordinate 69,061, forward strand.
CGTGCGTTAGGAGCCTAGATTTTTTCCGGCTCCAGGATTTAAAAAAAAAAATGTTTCATTTTTTTTTTCCAGGGAGGGTGCGGTAATGTTACGCACGGATCATTATTATTTTTCGTTTGTATAAACATTTTTTCATATGTATGATCATTTTTTTGACTGAAGTGTGTATTATGTTTTCTATGGTCAAAGGGACATAATCCGAGTTATCGAGACTACAATTTTTTAGGAGTTGCCTTCTCTTGTATAGAGACACGTTCGGTCTATAATTTCTTGAACGAAGCGTGACCACATCTCCTTATTTGGTAGTATCAGTCAACTATGGTAGATGTCTGAAACCTTTCTTAACGCTTCTTTTCATGACCATAAAAGGCGCGACTGTGTAAGACTTTTATCTCGAATGTTCTTCGAATCGTCTTATTGTGAACGGCAACTCAGAGATTGTCGTTCTGCGCATGTCAAACCGGGAGTTCGTTCTGTGTGTTCCGCCCAGTTGGGGAGTTTAGAAATGGTTTAAGAAGCGAGCAGACGCAACTGCGTCTTGTGATTCTCTGAGGGAAATACAGTGTCTTAGTGAGTTAGTTAGCTAACTAGACTATTTCCCAGTATTATGCAGCCTGCCTGGAGGCATATGTTCATGGTTGATTTTCCGAAATAAGGTAATTCCTCTTGTATCGAACTTTATGCTATCATCTAGAGGTTCGTCATTTTGTCGCCTATTTGCTCGCCTGTGTGATGCAAAATGGAGAGGTACTTTGACTAGGATTAAGTCACCGGTATCTGTATACCTGAACTAGTTAAATATATATGGGTCGCTCTAGACCAACAAGACTGTTGTCTGTGTTCCAGGATTCGTTATATCAGAGATCACGTCCAAGTCAGATGGTTAGACTTAGGAACATTATAAAGGTCGAGCTGACCTGTAGCCCATGTATGCTATTCACGTGCAGACAGTGAACGGACTTATTGTATACAACTGATCTGCTAGCATCAGAATGGGAGCATTTATTATTGTTTATGAACATTGAAGATCTGTAGCTGACACTGTTGCAGAAGTTATAGAAATTATTATTATTTATACAGCTTCACGAACTAGCACTCGATGATTGATGAATTTCTGAATCTATTGAACTGTGATGTCTTATGACGCATATATACAACAGCTATCATTGCTGACTACAGAAATTGTTTTCAATGTGCCATATCATCTTGCTGAACTCGTTAACCATGTTGATGTCATAAGTATCATGACTGTTTTGTGGCGTGCAATAAATGAAAGAAACTTATACAACGAAGTTACCCTTTCTATGACTCTACACGTCATGTTGCCTGTGTGATAACCCATTGAACTGTTCCACTACCACATACACAGCAACATCCTAAATCAGAGAAGACACCTACATCTTACACTTTAACACCAGGTGTCGATAAGGGTGGCAAGTTACCACTTCAGCACAAATCCACCCTTATCAATCACGTTTTACTAACACAATTTAATATTTTTCTCCACTGCAGTGGCCTGTGAAAGACCTTTCTTGTGATTTATCTAAATGCTGTGTTACAGACCATCATGTTGCATTATAAATATTCAGTCCAGATGAGTTATTCTTTTGTTTTGTATCCAAAACTACAAGATTGAATGACTGAGAATTAAGTAGTATGTGTTTGTAAATTCTCAGCTTGGAAACGAGAATACACGACGAATCGCGTCTAGACTGAATGATCGTGGTGATGGCAAATACAAATCACGCCTTTTTGTTGTGCATGCACTGCAGCTTCTGCTTCCAGGAACTCCATTCAATTACTATGGTGATGAGTTTGGGCAGAGAGATGGAAATGCTGGAAGAGCCAATGTAAGTGCCTCATGTCTGTGTAGTTTAAACCTTGTTTTCTCTGTAGGTTATAAGCCTTAATATTATAACTGGCGTTCTCATATTTTCTTCATATCACAGTTTGGAAATGCGAGAGATTCTTGATGTGTTGTGGTGAGTTGGATGATATAAATCTTTATAAGGGACTTAGTGTACTGACTGAGATCAGCTGTGAAGGTATCTGTATCTAATAATGTGATGTATTACAGATAACCTTACTTGCTACCACATATATATATATATACCTCAGTCAGACCTATTCTGGAATATTGTGATGACTACGTTGAATGTCTAGGGTTATGCAAATGATGAAGTGTAAGTCACAACAACAACAGACAGATAAACAATTTAATTTATTCCACAACACTTTCCAACACTGTGACACTCACACACAGATAACACTCTAAAAGACTATCTTAACTGAGTCAGTTGTAAAATGTCAAATAGGTATATGTATTAAGTACTTTACATAGAGATATCCTGATTCAACTTCACAGTGAACCAGGAATCATAATCAAATATAATTACAAGTAGTATGTACACAGTTTATCAATTTAATCTGGATATTGACATATTTTATTATTCTTATCTATGTGTGTAAGTTGTGAAGTAGTAATCTGAGTTAATACTGGTTTTGTTTTTCAAGCTAGAGTGTTGTTGGTCATCATGACTTCAAGTGTTTGATTCTTTGGGAAATGGTACTGAGAAAAGTTCACACCACTTATCAATTCAAACAAGTTATAGTCCCTCTCTGTTTTAAACTACTGTCAATTTTAGAGGTGGGGGCACATAATGTTGAGCTCAGTTGGCCACAACTTCTTAACTTTCGTGATGGCTGCAGGAAGACTCCTCTGCTAGTTTATTTCAATGTGTTCGGGAGCCCTCTCACTGGTCACTATCTGGACCAAGGCGTATGCTGTCAGCCTCAGGATTCAGCACCACTCAGGCCAAATGATGCCTCAATGACTTCGGACCACCGTCCCTGAAACAAGAAGGTTGTACCTCCTATTTCAAAACTAATCTACAATCCATTTACACACTGAACACAATACATAACAAACACTTGCGTTCAGTGCTGTAGGCCACTGCTAGCTTCATATGAAACACTTTTCACCAGTATACTCCTCCCTAATGGTTACTACGCCTCTGCCATTCCAGCATTTGTTCCTTCTAGTCAATAATATAGGTGTCAGTGTACTGTTTGACAATTCCATGCAGTTTTACTTTTTTCCGACACCTCCTATTCAGGTTGGAGCAATATTTAGGCTTTTCTCATGTTGGCTACTGAACGACACACACATATACAGGCATAAATTATCAATTCACATTCAATTTTCATTAAAAAGATATCGAATATTTCAAGCTTACCACAATTCATGGAAAAATTAAACAGTTTAGTTGACTGGCAATGAATAGGCACAAATTCCGATCTGCCTCTTGTCCCAGGCTTTTATTTAGAAAAATATGCACTGGATCTCAACTTCACTGTTTCTTAGAACGTTATTTTCAATGTGGCATGGATCAGACGCTCTGAATCGAGTATATTGGCAGATCTAACCAATAGAACCATGTTTACCCATCTTTTCAAAAAAGTACCCCTTCTCACGTCTCCCCTAACAACACAAAACTAGTATTTGCAGTCCAACTAATCGTGTTTAGCCTTACATCTCATTCCCGCCAATCAAATATGATTTAACATGGTAGCCTATTTCCATACGTAATGTTTTTTTCAAACACGCTATAAAAAAATTATGAGCAGAAATGATTTCATGCTGTCAGGCACCCCCACTATTGTATTTTGGCCATAATTATTTTATTAACAGACTAAAGGCGTAACACATAACATATTCTTGGTTAGCATGTCTTGCCGTACAATAATATATAATTTAAAGTGTGCTACATGGCGGCGTTCAAAATATTTGTTTTCCAAAGATAGCCGTATATTTGGTTTTTACTACACGTTCACTTCTTTGTCATAGGCTGTCTGATGTACTTTCAGGAGCTTAGATGTAATTCAGTAGAATTTCATATTTCCTAATAAGCATTTTTCATGTTTTTAAACCTGATTCTTGTAGTTGTTGTAGTGTTTTTCTGACACTGTTTATTTGAAAAAATTCAGGTCTTCATGCGTTCCGCGTGTGATTTGCGTTACTATTGATCGCGAGACGCGTGTTAATGTTGCATGCTTCTGCCTTCAGTCGGCCCTCTCTCTATCCTACTTTTCATCTGTCTTTTAGTTACGCAGTGTATGGAATGAATGAAATATTAAATCTAGGTCAAGATCAGCCTGCGCATCTCAAGGTTTTTCCAAGAAATACAGTACACGTTTTATTGTTTTGAAACGCGTGTATGCTACTGTAGGCTTACTATCAACGTGAAAACGTTACGATTTGCAGACGAAGCAGAAAAAGGGGGATTTTTGTACGCCATTGTGACAGCACTGTTCTCTTTTACCTTTTCTCTTTTCTTTTATTGAATTTATGTGTTAGGCTTTACATTTACTTTTTAATTTATATATGTGTATCTAGAATGTCTCACGACAAATTCTCCCCTCTTAAAACAGACGTTATATGTCAGTCAATAATTCTATATACACATAGAGAAATTTATCATTATTTCTGGGTCTTACAGTGATTCTCATCACACGGATGGCGGCTTAAAAAATCCGCTCCCAGATTTGTTTTTCCAGCTATATACTCTATACAGAAATCATATGGCTGAATCAGTAAAGACCATCTGAGTAAACGAGAATTCTCATGCCTAGCCTGTGCTAGAAATGACAACGGTTTGTGATCCGTTTGTAACTTAAATGCCTTCCCATACAGATAAATATTGAATTTCTTTATCGCCCATATTACGGCAAGACATTCTTTTTCGCTAGTTGAGTAATTGGTTTCAGCTTTATTCAACTTTCTGCTAGCATATGCCACTGGGCTTAATTCCCCATCCAATGCATCTGATTTCTGTAACAAAGTCGCACCCAGCCCGATATTACTGGCATCTGTTCTTACTACGAATTCTTGACTTAAGTCAGGTAGTTTCAAAATAGGTTTGCTGGTAAGCTTTTCCTTCAATTCCTGGTAAGCCAATTCACATTGGGGTGTCCATGTAATCCGATCTGGATTTCCTTTACGTGTCAAATCAGTTAACGGTGCACAAATGGAATTAAAGTTTCTGATATACTTTTGGTAGAAACCACATAATGAGACAAAGGATCTCACGTCTTTCTTGGTTTGTGGTCTCGGGGCTTTCTTTAGTTTCTCTAAATTCTTTGGGTCAGGGGTCATGTTTCCCTGATAGACTGTGTGTCCCAAGAATTCTAATTCTTTACATCCAACGCAACATTTGGTTGGTCGGGCTGTTAAATTCGCTTCTCTAAGTCGATTAAACAGCATATTCAGAGAGTCAATGTGTTCCTCAAATGTTTCTGTTGCTATAAGGATATCATCCATGAAATTGGTTATACATGGATTATTCAGAGGGTCCAATAATTTTCTCATCATTCTAGAGAAGACACTAGGCGCATTCTTCAATCCAAATGGCAATCTGTTAAACTCATAGTGTCCCTCTGAGGTACTAAAAGCTAGGTATGGTCTAACCTCAGGCTTTACTGGAATCTGATAGTATCCTTTACTCAGATCCACTTTTGAGAAATATTTAGCTTTATTTAGCCTGGCAAACAGCTGATTTGTATCCGGCAATGGATCCACCTGTCCTTCTGTAATAGCATTCAGTCTCCTGTAATCTATACAGAGTCTATGTTCTCCAGAGGGCTTCCTTAAGAGTACCACACCGGAACTATACGAAGATTCACTGTGCGAAATAATTCCTTCCTTCAACAGATAGTCTATCTCTTCCTTCAAAGCTTTCTCCTTAGCAAAAGGAATCGAATAGGGTTTCATACAGACAGGTGTGGGGTCTATCAGTTTCATATCATATTCCAATAAGTTTGTATGCCCTGGTCGGTCTGTTAACACCTCTGTATGATTATCTAGAACCTGTTGCACTCTCTCTTTCTGATTTTTCGTTAAATGTGTACTGATTTTCACCTGTGCCGCTGTCTCACAGGGGTGTAATGGATATTCAAATGATGAAAGTGGTTCCTTTTTCATCTCCATTGCAATGGACAAGGTCAACAAGTGTGTCTCTTCCTGATTTTCTCTTTCCAAATATTTCTTCAGGAGATTCACATGATAGATTTTTTCTTTCCCCTTCTTATCTATCTTATAATTGGTTCTAGACACCTTCTCTAGAACTGTATATGGACCTTGCCATCCAATTTGTAACTTATTCTGACTACCGGGTAGAGAAGCAGTACCTTCTCTCCCACAGCCAAATCTCTGTCTTTAGCTTTCCTGTTATAATAGGCAGCATGTTTCTTCCTGGCTTGTCTCAAATTTTCATTGGCAAGTTTCCAGCCAGTTTTTAAACGAGTGGTCAGCTCATTCACATATTGGTATGAGGATGTAATATTTTCCTCTGCCTTTTCATCAGTCCACGTTCTTAACAGCGCTTCAAGTGGACCTTTTATTGGCCTTCCAAATAATAATGTTGCCGGGGCCATTCCGGTTGAACTATGGGGTACCTCCCGATAAGCAAAGAGGGCGGCGTGAAGGTACTGGTCCCATGTATCTGGTTTTTCGTGTGCCAACTTTCTCAGGATCGACATCAACGTGCCATTAAATCTTTCCACTTGGCCATTTCCTTGAGGATGGTACACACTACAATGGAAGTGTTTGGCCTGGAAGATCCTGAAAACTTCTTCTGTTAGTTTCCCCCTGAACTGAGAGCCATTATCAGTCAAGATTTGATTGGGAAAGCCTAACCTTGTGAAAATTGTGAGCAATGCCTCTGCCACATGTTTAGAGTCAATGCATGACAGGGCTACCGCCTCTCCCCACATAGAACATGTGTCCACCAGAGTAGCTGTTCCTCCTCTTGGTTCGAGTGAGAGGTCCCACAATGTCCACGGCAACTCTCTCAAAGGGTGTTCCCACTATGGGCATTTCCCCCAGAGTTGCTGGTGCAGTCCAATGCTTAGGGGCTACTCGTTGGCACTCTGGACAGGATTTTACATATCGTTTGATATCTTCAGTTATCCCTGGCCAGAAATAGTGACAAGCTATTCGCTGTCCTGTTGCGCTGATCCCCATATGACCACTGAAGGGAATCGCATGCCCTAATTCCAACACTTTATTCCTATATGAAGTGGGAAGGACCAGCTGTCCGTGACCATCAGATCCAGCCTTCCTATAAATCAGTTTGTTCTTCATATAAAATTCTCCCTTGCCTGGAGGTGTATGAGATTTGGGCAACTTCTTGAAACACGGCTTGAGTGTTTTGTCCTCCGCCTGTGCCTTCCTCATCTCATCTGGATGAGTATTTATGGGATTATCCTCCTCCTTTTTAGACTGTGATCTGGTCTGCACTGTTGCCAATATCACAGGTCTCTTGGGATTCCCCAAGAAGACATATCTACACCCCAATATCAGAGGGTAGATTGGCTCATTTATCACTGCTGCTTTTATGATTCCTTCCACATATCGCGTTTTCACCTTTATCCGAGCGACGGGAAGTGTCATGGTAGCTACATCCTTGGTTGCAGTTTGAATCTCCACTGTTTCTGTGGTGTATTGATCTGCCTGCACCAGGTGAGAACTCACAACGGAATCGTAATCTAAACCGGTATCATATAAACACCTTATAGTGACACCATTACAGATGACATCTTCACACACTGGGGGGTGGTATGGTTCCTGTAGTTCTGCAGGTTTGACCTTTTTTTTCCTTTTTCCCAGATGTCATAGCAGCACAATGAGGAGGTTTCCTTCTACAATGGTCAGTGTCATGATTGTTCATCTTACAATTTTTACACCACCTTTTTCCTTGGTTGAAAGATTTTCTTTCATCATATTTCCTTTCATCGAATTGTGGGGTTTTATTTTTATTTTCATACCGTGGCCTATCAAACTGGTGTTTACCTTTGTTTTGATCCCTAGGATCAAATTTATTAAAGTTCTGTGGTGCCCTAAAGTTATCCACTTGTTTCTTTTTATTACCTGTTACCTCTGCTTGAGCTGCTTGATACCTTTCAGCAACATTTAGCAACTCACCCAGCCTCTCTGCACCTTGTTCCATGAGAAACTTTCTCAAGTCTGGAGCCATGGACTCTCTTAATTGCTCTATAAGGACCATTTCCTTAAGATCTTGGGTTTTCCCCAGAGAAGTCCATTTCTCCAAGTAAGTCTCTAACCGTGCAGAGAACTGGTGAAATGTCTCACCTGACAGTAGTTTAGCATTCCTGAACTTTTTCCTATAAAATTCACCATTCTTTTCATATCTTAACAAAAGAGCCTGCTTTAGCATGTCATAATTTTCTTGATCACCTCTGCTCATTTTGGCAAAAACTTCATAAGCTGCCCCACGAAGTCCTTGAGATAACTTTAAGCTCCACCTTTCTCTCTCTAACCCATACGTGGTAGCTAATAGTTCATATCTATTTAGATAGCTCTCAATATCATCGTCTTTCTCAACAAAATGATCTAAATGAAAATTCATAGCTGAGGTTGAGGCTCCCTGACTAGCAGTAGCATCGGAGGTAAAGGGACTGGCACCATTTTCAGGAGCATGGCCTTGAAACTCAAACTCCCTTAGTCGTAACTCATGTTCCCTTTGTAATCTCTTATCTTCTTTTTCTGCTTCCCTTTCTGCAGCTAATCGCTTGTCCTCCCTTTCTGCAGCCTGTCTTCTTTCCTCGGCTTCCCTTTCTGCAGCTAGTCTTTTGTCTTCCCTTTCTGCCTCCAATTTCTTAGCCTCAGCCTCAATCTTTCTTTCGGCCTCTTTTTCTAATCTTCTGTCTTCCCGTTCAATATATTTGTCACATTCTGTAGTGACATAAGCAATCATAACTTGTCCCTCCATTCCTAACTCTTTTGCAGCCTGCATAGCAGCAGATCGAAATTTGGCCAGGTCCGCCATTTTCTAACAGGTAAATGTAAACAATATCTAACTAAACAATAGATAATGTAATTAATTATGTAATTACAACACAGGCACTGAGAGCTCAACCTTATTTAATTCCACCCAGGATACCTTTTAATTCTTATATTTCCTTGAATTGAACTACCCCCAAATGTATGTGCTAGGAAAAGTTCAAAATCCCGGGAACGAGATCCCCAATATATGTGGTGAGTTGGATGATATAAATCTTTATAAGGGACTTAGTGTACTGACTGAGATCAGCTGTGAAGGTATCTGTATCTAATAATGTGATGTATTACAGATAACCTTACTTGCTACCACATATATATATATATACCTCAGTCAGACCTATTCTGGAATATTGTGATGACTACGTTGAATGTCTAGGGTTATGCAAATGATGAAGTGTAAGTCACAACAACAACAGACAGATAAACAATTTAATTTATTCCACAACACTTTCCAACACTGTGACACTCACACACAGATAACACTCTAAAAGACTATCTTAACTGAGTCAGTTGTAAAATGTCAAATAGGTATATGTATTAAGTACTTTACATAGAGATATCCTGATTCAACTTCACAGTGAACCAGGAATCATAATCAAATATAATTACAAGTAGTATGTACACAGTTTATCAATTTAATCTGGATATTGACATATTTTATTATTCTTATCTATGTGTGTAAGTTGTGAAGTAGTAATCTGAGTTAATACTGGTTTTGTTTTTCAAGCTAGAGTGTTGTTGGTCATCATGACTTCAAGTGTTTGATTCTTTGGGAAATGGTACTGAGAAAAGTTCACACTACTTATCAATTCAAACAAGTTATAGTCCCTCTCTGTTTTAAACTACTGTCAATTTTAGAGGTGGGGGCACATAATGTTGAGCTCAGTTGGCCACAACTTCTTAACTTTCGTGATGGCTGCAGGAAGACTCCTCTGCTAGTTTATTTCAATGTGTTCGGGAGCCCTCTCACTGGTCACTATCTGGACCAAGGTGTATGCTGTCAGCCTCAGGATTCAGCACCACTCAGGCCAAATGATGCCTCAATGACTTCGGACCACCGTCCCTGAAACAAGAAGGTTGTACCTCCTATTTCAAAACTAATCTACAATCCATTTACACACTGAACACAATACATAACAAACACTTGCGTTCAGTGCTGTAGGCCACTGCTAGCTTCATATGAAACACTTTTCCCCAGTATACTCCTCCCTAATGGTTACTACGCCTCTGCCATTCCAGCATTTGTTCCTTCTAGTCAATAATATAGGTGTCAGTGTACTGTTTGACAATTCCATGCAGTTTTACTTTTTTCCGACACCTCCTATTCAGGTTGGAGCAATATTTAGGCTTTTCTCATGTTGGCTACTGAACGACACACACATATACAGGCATAAATTATCAATTCACATTCAATTTTCATTAAAAAGATATCGAATATTTCAAGCTTACCACAATTCATGGAAAAATTAAACAGTTTAGTTGACTGGCAATGAATAGGCACAAATTTCGATCTGCCTCTTGTCCCAGGCTTTTATTTAGAAAAATATGCACTGGATCTCAACTTCACTGTTTCTTAGAACGTTATTTTCAATGTGGCATGGATCAGACGCTCTGAATCGAGTATATTGGCAGATCTAACCAATAGAACCATGTATTTTGGCCATAATTATTTTATTTAACAGACTAAAGGCGTAACACATAACATATTCTTGGTTAGCATGTCTTGCCGTACAATAATATATAATTTAAAGTGTGCTACATGGCGGCGTTCAAAATAATTGTTTTCCAAAGATAGCCGTATATTTGGTTTTTACTACACGTTCACTTCTTTGTCATAGGCTGTCTGATGTACTTTCAGGAGCTTAGATGTAATTCAGTAGAATTTCATATTTCCTAATAAGCATTTTTCATGTTTTTAAACCTGATTCTTGTAGTTGTTGTAGTGTTTTTCTGACACTGTTTATTTGAAAAAATTCAGATCTTCATGCGTTCCGCATGTGATTTGCGTTACTATTGATCGCGAGACACGTGTTAATGTTGCATGCTTCCGCCTTCAGTCGGCCCTCTCTCTATCCTACTTTTCATCTGTCTTTTAGTTACGCCGTGTATGGAATGAATGAAATATTAAATCTAGGTCAAGATCAGCCTGCGCATCTCAAGGTTTTTCCAAGAAATACAGTACACGTTTTATTGTTTTGAAACGCGTGTATGCTACTGTAGGCTTACTATCAACGTGAAAACGTTACGATTTGCAGACGAAGCAGAAAAAGGGGGATTTTTGTACGCCATTGTGACAGCACTGTTCTCTTTTACCTTTTCTCTTTTCTTTTATTGAATTTATGTGTTAGGCTTTACATTTACTTTTTAATTTATATATGTGTATCTAGAATGTCTCACGACATGTGTGAAGAAAAGGTCATTATTTTTATAACTGAGCTTCTATCTACATTGGCTGCAAAATAATGACAAGCTCAGCAACCTTAGTTAATCAACAACTAGTCATAGCTGCTTTGTTTTATTATGTTTTTGCTAGTTACAGCTCTTGCTGTTTTTAATATGTTTATGTTTACTTAGCTAGTTACATTAGCTGTTGCTGTTTTCATGTATTTGTCACAGCCACTGCTTCTGTGTTTTTGCTTCTCACAGCTGCTGCTATGTTTTCGTTTATTTATGTTTTTATTTGTTATCTTTATAGTTTCTTGTTTTTGCTAGTCAGTTGCTGTTTTGATCTGCATGTTCTCATTTGTGCTAGTCACACGTTATTTAGCCACATAGACTTATAGAAAGTTAACGAGTTATGGGTTCTTCTAATTATCCCTTTTAAAAATCCAAATTGTTACCATATGTATATAGAGTGTGTGTACATGTAACTTTCAACTCAAATGTCAAGTCAGTACTATTGTATGGCTCTGAAACCTGGAGAGCAACAAATCTACAGACTTTAATTAATGGGTGCTTGCATAGACGAATTGAAGTGCTATGACAAGGTCACTAATATGATCCAGAGAAACAGCAGACAAGCACCACTGGAAGAGAAGAGATAAGGATAGGACACACATTGAGAAAACTTACCAAGGCTGTCCTTGTTCTGGAATCTCATGTAAGAGGTAGAGACTAAAGAACACATGGAGAAGGGAACTGGAGATGAAGACGACATGGACAACCTTGTGCTAATGACACAGGAGAGGAAGATTTGGCATAAGTTTATGGAGGACCTGTTCTCCTAAGAGAGATGATGATGATGACAGAGCAGAATGGCATAAATTCTGTATTAGGAAATTGTTGAAGAAATTGAAAGGGGAATATTTTAACCCTTTTAAAAAAAAAAATTTTGAGCACATTGTCCTATATATACTAATAATTTATGAGTAAAGTTAAAGAAAGTTGAAAGTTTCAATTATTTAGGCAGTAAAATGACTCAGGATGGTGACACAACAAGAGAAATCCATACTAGAATTGCTTTGGCAGCTAGCGCCTTCAATAGATTATCTAACATTTGGAAATTACGATCATTGAATATACATACCAAGCTTCGTCTGTTTAATTCAAATGTTATCTCAGTGTTAACATACGGCTGTGAGAGTTGGAAAATAACAAAATCATTGGAGAACAAGCTGAATACATTCGAGAACAAATGTCTTAGAAAACTCATGAACATCAGTTGGAAAGAATTCAAGACTAATCGACAAATAAGAGAAGACTAGGCAGAAATGTGTCTCCGACTATATAAGGAAAAGACGGTCATATATCGGTCATGTCCTACGAATGCAAAACAACAGAATACCACTACAGGCGCTCACTTGGGTTCCTGAGGGTAAGAGAAAAAAGGAAGACCAAAAGAAACACTCAGAAGAACAATAATAAGAGAAGGAAGAACGTTGGGCCTAAGTAATGTGCAAGAGCTAAGAGGAGTGGCGTCACAACGAACAACCTGGAGAGCACTGGTTTCTGCCTTATGCGCCGTGTTTGGTGCTTAAAGAATTTATTATTATTTAAAGTTACTCTTACTTTTGTTGAAAATAATATGTTCAAAGGTGATAAAGTGCTTACAAAGCTGTCCTGCTATGTGTCAAATCTGAAAGCAGACTTTATTCCAATGGAAATTGACCATGTCCATATAATTGTTGATTCTCCACTGTTATGTATTCTTATGTCATCCTTCCGAACTCTGCTCTTGAGTTTGGGAAGTTAAAAAGGCAGCAAGGAAAAGAACTGGTCACCCCCAGTCTCTAAATAAATCTGGGTCTAGTATGAGGAAGTCTCTTAACACTACTCCCTTACAGCAGTTTTTGCTATGGGGCTACTGTTACCACATGGGTGAATACTAAATAGTGATGACTCAGTCATGGCAGCTAATATATACTGGTCACAAAAAGTAGGGGATATTTTAAGATGGTATGTATTATTTTACAAAAGAGTGAATTTCGTATTTTAATGGTTGTACGGACATATCGAGCACGCTCTTCTCCACTCTCACGTGCAATATCATGTTGACCTGGTGACTCGTGATGAGTAAGCCAATTCCCAAGAACAGAGGTGGGGCCCATCCGTAAAGTTCACACATTATTCTTTTTCACAAAAATGCATGTATCTCGGGTTTGATGAACACTGCTCACCATGGACAAGTATAAAAAGACTCTGCAACAGATAAAATTTCTTTTCTTCGTCATGGAACATTTGACAGAACAGCAGAGATGGATAGGCATAGGCATGTTGCAAACCGGAAGTCAGCAAGTGGATGCTGCTCAGAACCTCAATGTTTCACAGTCAGTTGTCAGCAGACTGTGGAACAAGTATCAAAATTTCCGCACAGTGGCTGATCTGCCTCGGACTGGCCGCCCAAGAGTCACTACACGCCGCTAAGATCAACTTCTTGTTACTCAGGCCCTCAGAACTCGGACTCTAAATGCTACTAGACTTCAGCAACACCTTCAACAGACCACTGGGATCCGGGTCTCAACTCAGACAGTACGAAACCGTTTGCACCAAGTGCAACTGGCCTCACGCAGACCGTTTGTAGCTTTGCCCATGTCACCACAACACAGGCGAGCAAGAATGGATTGGTGCCAACGTCATCATCGGTGGACCAATCAACAGTGGGCATCAGTGATGTTTTCTGATGAGTCCCGTTTCGTTTTGAATTTTCATGATCGTCGAATACGTGTCTGGCGACGGCGAGGTGAGCGTTACCAGCCTCCTGCAAATGTTGCACACAACCGTTATGGAGGTGGCAGTGTAATGGTGTGGGCAGGCATCTGTATGAATGATAGGACCGACCTTCACATATGCCAGGTCAATATCACAGGGCTCTACTACCGTGACAACATCATCGAGCCTATTGTTGTGCCATTTGCTCAACGGCACGGACCAGATTTCATCTTCCAGGATGACAATGCACGTCCTCACCGTGCTCGCGTCGTCCAAGATCACCTTCAGATGCAGCATATCCGAACGTTACCGTGGCCGCCGATGTCCCCCGACCTGTCTCCTATTGAGCATTTGTGGGACTTCCTGAATAGACACGTCCAACAACGTCCAGCCGCTCCATAGACTCTTCAGCAGTTAGCCCAGGCCCTTCAGCAGGAGTGGAAGAGAATTCCTTAAGACAACATCAGAAGGCTTATTTGCAGTATGAGACGTCGTTGCAATACATGTTAGCGGCAAACGGGGGCCCTACACGTTTTTAGAAATATTGGAATATTTTTGTGAAAATGAAGTACCTACCCCGCCTTGGTTGCCAGTGCGACTAAAATCATGTGAGTAAAGCCATAACACTTCTTATACCGCAGATGTCTTGTTATGATGCTCAAGTTTACTTGTACGAAGGAATAAATGAACTAATTTGAAATATATTGTCTTTGGATAACTTTTAAATTCAATATCCCCTACTTTTTGTGACAGGTATATGACTTCCTATGTCTCTTGTTGCAGGTGATTGTACTTCCAGAACAGAACAATCATCTACTTTTATATAGACACAAGGTTTGTTTTTTTCCTCTCTTCTTCAGCTAGAAGACAACTACCGTACCCCAATGCAGTGGAACACCCAGGAAAATGCTGGCTTCACCAGCATAAATGCAACCCCATGGCTGCCTGTAGGAGCAGACTACAAAACTGACAATGTGGCGGTAAGTGTGCAGAAGTTGTAGCTCTCTTCTTTCTCCGCCCCAAGAAAGGATTCTTCCACTTCCATTCTTTAATAAACATAGAGACTTTCACATTCTTCCACTTCCATTCTTTAATAAACTTAGAGACCTTCACATTCTTCCATTCTTTAATAAACTTGGAGACCTTCACATTCTTCCATTCTTTAATAAACATAGAGACCTTCACATTCTTTAATAAACTTAGAGACCTTCACATTCTTCCATTCTTTAATAAACTTAGAGACCTTCACATTCTTCCACTTCCATTCTTTAATAGACATAGAGACCTTCACATTCTTCCACTTCCATTCTTTAATAAACAAAGAGACCTTCACTCTTGAATAACAGAAGCGACCACAGACTATTACAAGAGGCAGAAAAACCAAGTAAATGACCAATTGAAAGGATATGGCTAGGGAAGCTTATAACAAAGCAGCTTTGCACAAAAGGAATTTTCCCTGTTGTGTCACATCTCATAGATGACTCTTCACTTAATGATTAATGTACCAAAGAAAACAAATTCCATGTCTGTCACAACTGCCCTAAAGAATCTCTCAAAACAAATTACACAATGTATCTGAAGCATTAATGGAAGCCAGCAGCAAGTTCAATAAGACTGAAAGTGCTATGGGGAAATAAGCAAATCAGAAGGCAGAAAAAATTGCTTTACTCTTTTTCAGTCCACAGCTCTCCTATTATTTCAACCCTGAACGACCAAGTAAAGGGGCAAAACTCTCTTCTTAACTATTTCTTAAGTGTAACATTATTTATAAAATATCCTAAGTCAAAATAACGCACATAAAAATTTATTTGTGCAGTAGAATGGACATACTTTATATCCTGTATATTGTAATGTCATATTTAAATGTTTTTCACAATTTAAACAAATGTCAAAACCAAAAAATTTCTATATTTTTATCAGTCTTGCACTGGAAAGTTTATATATATATACTTTACAAGTTTTCATGAAACTGAATATTGGACGCTTTTACACTAATTAGAGAACAATATTTACAACCATAAACTGTCTCTGGAACTCTACAAGTGTCTATTTTTTTTCATAATTTTTACAGCACTGAACGTTTTTTTCTTTCTGCCCGAGTCTGACAGTTCATGCTCGTTGGATATTGGTTTTGATTATGCTCACACCGAAACAACATAATCGGCCATTTCAGCTCTTGATTTATTCATAAGTCTGTCTTCGGGTATAAGTAATAAGAAAAATAAAAACCTGCTGCTTCATCAGACAAATTATGTTTAGACCTGGGAACTTCTTCTTCTTGCGATCGCATCTTTGATGATTACACCGTCAGACGAGTTCTCATGATGAATTCGACTTGTTTGAAGTTCCTCTTTAACTCCATATAGCTTTGAGTTTAGTGTTGAGTCATTGGGCCAGTATATCTTTCTTAACTGGTCATACAGAGGACAGTCCTGTAGAACATGCTCAGCAGTTTGTTCGTTTAATCCACATGTGCACAGTGGTGAAGCAGACAATCGTAGCTTGTGCATGTGTTTATTCAGTTTGTTATGCCCTGTCCTGAGTCGAAAAATAGTTATCTGTCCCTGCCGGTCGAGAGTGTGATAGTCGTCTTTGGGTTGGTTCTGTTCTCTTCTGATAGTCTGGATAGCTCTCTTTTTCTCAAAATATGTGACTTCATTATCTTCTTGTTCACATTCTCCTCCCTTTTTTGCAAGTTTATCTGCCTTTTCATTTCCGGGTACACCACAATGAGATGGTACCCACTGAAGTATGGTTCTCTTTTTGGCAGCTACCTTGTTTAGTTCATTTCTCAGATGCGGGAGTTTACCACCTTTGAGAGCTTGCAGGACAGACAGTGCATCTGTGAGGATGACTACCTGGTGACAGTCAGAGTTGGTGTTATAAATCATATTTGCAGCTTGCTCTAGAGCTTGAACCTCAGCTGTATAGTTGGAACAGAATTTACCAGTGGGAATGTGCCTAGTCTCATAGTGGTTGTCAGGATATGAGATAAAGATACCGGCACCTCCATTCCTAACAGCATTAGTTGCTGATCCATCTCTATAGGCATGTATCCATGATTGATCGGGATAGCTTTCTTGGATCATACTCAATGTAGCAGTTCGTTTTTGCAGATCATTATACTCACATCCACTTGTGAGACCACTGACTGATGTATTAATTTGGAGGGCACTGCTGGCCTGCTCCCATGGTACAGGGTATAGGGTGGGCTTCAGTGGTGTTGTCTTCATGGATAGGTCTTCTTGATGCTGTCTTATAAGTCTTTTCCCCCGATGCACAAAGCTGCTACGCTTTAGACGTCCCAATGCCAGATCATCTAGTCTTGCCTTCATTGGGTGCATTGGCATACTGTTGTACTTTTCCATCTGGATCATGGTTTTTGTGTCTCTTCTATGGGACAATGTCTGTAATCCAGCAACCTTCTGCATCTCTGTTATTGGTGTAGTTTTCATGGCTCCTGTAATGAGCCTGAGAGCTTGATTTTGCACCTTGTCCAAAGACTGCAGATGTGAGTTAGCAGCTGATGACCATGCTGCTGAGCTAAACTCTAAGTGTGGTCTTATTACTCCATTATAAATCTTCTTTAGATTTCGTTCATTTGCTCCCCAGTTGGTACCTGCTAATTTTCTGAGTATGCCTAGTCGTCTTCGGGCCTTTCCTTCTGCGTTTTCAATATGCTTATTCCATGTAAGCCTTTGGTCAAATGTCACCCCAAGATAGGTGGGGTAGCTTTCTTCCTTGATCACGGTTGTCCCTAGGTGTATGTTAGCTGATTTGTCCTTGGGGGCGAGGGAGAACAGTGTTGTGGAGGTTTTGTCTGTGTTTATTGTGATAAGCCATTTCTCTGCCCATGACACTAGCATGTCTGCTGCCCGCTGCATTCTATAATTTGCTGTGGTGACATTTTCATCAGCGCACCAGAGTACTAGGTCATCTGCATATAAGGCAGCTTTAACTCCTGCAGGGAGATCTTTCACCAGGTCATTGATGTAAACAAGGAAGAGTGTTGGGGAAATTACTCCTCCATGAGGTACCCCCTGATGGAGCAACACTTTTCTGCTCTGCAGACCGTCAAGAGTGACTCTAGTTCTCCTGTTATGCAAGTATGACTGGATCCATTTCATCATGTTGCCTTGGATTCCACTTCTCCTAAGTTTTGCAATTAGGCCATCTTTCCACACCTTGTCAAAGGCCTGCTTGAAGTCGACCCAGATCGTTAGGACCTTTTTCTTCTCCTGGAAGGCATCTTCTATTGCTTGAGACAAGTAAGTAACTTGGTCTTCTATACTGTAGCATTCTCTAAATCCAGCTTGTTCCGGCACCAGGATCTGCTCAGACTCTAAATACCATTTCAATCTGTGGTTGACTATTCGCTCCATAGTCTTCCCAACACAGCTTGTGAGACTGATTGGCCGGTAACTTGCAGCCTCGGTCTTACATTTCCCTTTCTTTAGTATGGGTATTGTGATGGCTTCTCTCCATACTTGGGGTACCGTTCCTTTCAACCAGCTGTGGTTGAATATCTCAAGCAGTTTTGTCTTTGCTGCTGAGCTCAGATTTACTAGCATTTCGTTGCTGATTTTGTCTGGGCCGGGTGACTTTTGAAACTTAAGCTTGGAAATAGCCTTCTGTAGTTCTCCTAGTGTGATGGGTTCCCTCATTGGGGCAGGAGTATCTGTCTGTCCCATGGTTGCCAGTATTTCTTTTCTTATCTCTCTCTGATGATCTATGTTAATGGGTAAGTTGCTTTCTGAACTGTATCTTCTAGCAAACAACTGCAGCTTGTTTTCTTCTGAAAAGTTTGCCACCTTCATCCAATGTGATAGTCTGCCTAGGTGAGAAACGCTCTTCATTTAGAGACTTGACTAATCTCCAAAGTTTCCTGCCGTCTTTCTCAAGGTTCAGCGATGCCATTTTAGTTCTCCAGCTTTTCCGTTTTTCTTCTAGCTTTGTTCTCTGAAACTCTGCTACAGCCTTTTTCCATTTGTTGTGAGTTTCAAGTGAAGGCTGAGACTCTGCATCCTTTCTAGCCCTGTCCATAGCTTCCTGACGTTCTTGGAGTGTGCTGGACCAGTATGGTATGTAGTTACGCCGGCATCCTTTGGGAATGGTTTCTTTTGCAGCTTGTAGTATGCATCTGTTGAAGTCTTTTACCACTTCATTAATGTCTCTGTTCTGTACCTTGAGGGTAGACAGCAGCGTGTTCACCTGATGCCTGAATAAACCCCAGTTGGCTTTTTTGTAGTTCCATCTTGTAATGGCTAGGCCTGTACTGAGAGTTGCACTCTGGACAGTAAGAAAGATTGGGCGATGGTCGCTTCCCCCTAGTTGGTCTCCTACTTCTCTACTAATAGATCCAGCTATATCTGGTGTGGAGAAGGCAAGATCTGGTGTTGAAGTTGTGTGCCATCCTCTGGAGTAGAAGGTAGTATCTGTGGCATTATTGACTAGGATTAGGGAGTGATCATCTTGCCAAGTTTCAACCTCTTCACCTCTGTGATCCAGATGGTTATAGCCCCAGCTCTGGGAGTGGCTATTAAAGTCTCCAACTGCTATAAAGTTGGTGGCTGGTACCTGTATAGAGCTGAGACTCAGGGGTTTGTTGTTCACCTGGGAGCTAATTCATTCATAATACAAGTGAAATAATTCGATGGAAGTAAATGTAACTCTATCCATTGTCTACAATGTTAATAGTTCCTGCATTGATTTTGCTACTTTCACTGTCGTCAATAACTGGGTCATAGTCCTCATTGATATAGGATTAATCATTTTCGCAACCAGGATAACACAGAAATGTAGATCTATTCCTTCAAAGTTCATTTAAAATCTCTTCCACGGCTTGAAACAGCATTTTTACAAAGCGCGATTTCTTTAACCCTTTCGCAACGACGGGTTTTTCATTCCCCATGACGACACCATTTTCAGCTTAGTTCGTTCCCCTGAACGACAGGATAATTGTAATTTTAGAGGTCATATTTTTAATTTGACTGTAAACAGTTTATCGTAAAAGGAAACCCATTAAAAGTATATTCTAAACCAGACTACACAAACTCTGACCCTGAATCTGGGTAATCTTTACATTTAGTGCCGTCGAGTATGTATAATATGTGTATTGAGTCAGCATTATAATTACGGTAACCCTAAACCTAACCTCAACCTTAACTCAAAATGGTACGAAAATACACATATTAAACATACTCGACGGCACTAAAGGTAAAGATTACCAGAATCTCCGTAAAAAGAGTTGTCAGAATCATTCAAGTTGAATAAATTCAACTCAAACAAGAATTTTCATGCTCTTTTTCCACAAGATGTTTATGGTTCGGCGGTACGGCAGCATTCATGTTTGTGAACTTTCGCTTTTGTAAAATCACTCTTATCAGTTCTACTGTATTCACTTGCAGTAAAATATTTTGTTCGTTTCAAGCTTAGTGGCCAGATTTTTCAATGCTGAATCCGATTATGCCCAGCAATTGCAGATACGGTTGTAAACAGAAGAGTTCTGGTGCTTTTAAAATAGGACGTACGCCGTACGTCATATAGGTGAATGGGAACGAGGTATCGCGCTACTTCCGTGATGTACGCGGTACAGCACAGCGACAAAAATTGAAGATTTATGCCGTACGGTGTACGTCATACTGGTGCTGAAAGGGTTAAAAAATCTCCAAAAAAAGCCACTCGATTTAGACATGCAATCGATATCAAAATAAATGTCAAAATAGCCTCTCTCTCTATCGACCATAAACTCGCAAAATCTCGTGTACACCAGACTTCCGTTGTCGATTTGCAACGAAATAAGTACCCTGTTATCGGTCGCTTTGAAGTAAATTTGTCAGTGCGTTAAAAGATTAATATGCAGGCACTTTCAGGCGAATTGAACTGGAAAGGGTTAAGGAGATGACAGCGATATTCAAACTGAGGGAGGTCAACATTTGTGGAAAAAATAAGCAGTAATAAAGAAAACTGGCTTAAAAAAAAAAAATGTAGTATTCGCAAATTCATTGGTGTTCTTGTGAAGACATACCATATATACTTGAGTATAGGTCGATCCAACTATATGTCGGCACCTAGCCTTTAGAACTTGTAAAGCGTCCAGAATGAATGACCTAATTATAAGGTGAACAAGTTTGTCATTCCTCATAAAAGACAAGAATGGAAAACTGCTCAGCAATATACAAGAGCAAATGAAGAGGTGAACAGAATATTTTGAGGACCTTCTCAATAGACCAGCTCCACAAAACCCCCCGGACATCCAGCCAGCAGAAGAAGAGCTACAAATTAACGGTGAAAGACCAACGAAGGAAGAAATAAAGAAAGCCATAAAGCTTCTAAGAGATGGAAAAGCGTCTGGACCTGATGGGCATTCCAGCAGAGGCCATCAAAGCAGATATCGACACGGCTATGTTATATAAATTACTTGGTAAAGTCTGGGAAAAGGAAGAGATACCAGCAGAATGGAAGGAAGGATATCTGGTTAAGTTGCCTAAAAAGAGATATTTACAAGAGTGCACAAATTATAGAGGAATAATGTTACTATCAGTGCCAGGAAAAGTATTGAACAGGATTATCAATGAGAGATTAAAAGAGTCCATAGACAAGAAACTGAGAGATGAACAAGCAGGTTTTTGACAAAACAGATCATGTACAGACCAGATAGCCAAGTCTGGAATGGAATTCACCACTATACATCGGATTTGTGGACTACGAAAAGGCATTTGACAGTGTAGACAGAGAATCACTTTGGAAATTGATGAGGCATTATGGAGTTCCCCTGAAGATCATTAATTTAATAAAGAAAACGTATGAAGACATGACATGCAGAGTTCTTCACGAAGGACAGCTTACAGAACCGTTTGGGATAAGAACAGGAGTGCGACAGGGATGCCTCTTGTCTCCATTTCTTTTCTTACTAGCAATAGACTGGGTTATGAGATCATCGACAACACACAACAGAAATGGAATCCAGTGGACTCTGACTTTGACTAAGCAGTTGGATGATCTGGATTTTGCTGATGACTTGGCTCTTCTGTCCCATAACCGTAATCAGATGCAGGACAAATTGAAAACACTCGATGAGAGGTCACAGCAATTGGGTCTGAAAATACACAGGGAAAAGACAAAAATAATGAGAATAAATGCAGGTAATGATAACAGGGTTGAACTTGAAGAAACACCAATACAAGATGTAGAATCGTACACATATCTTGGCAGCAATATAGACAAAGTTGGAGGGACAGACAGTGATATCAAAATAAGAATACAAAAGGCAAGAGAAGCTTTCATTGCATTGGGAAATATATGGAGATCAAGAGAAATCGGATTCAACACGAAAATAATAATCTTCAACTCAAATGTGAAGTCAGTCCTATTGTATGGCTCTGAGACATGGAGAACAACAAAGACAACAACCAAAAAGCTACAGACTTTCATAAATGGGTGCTTGCGTAGAATAGAGGGATTAAAATGATATGACAAGGTTACCAACGTGGAACCGATGACAAGAACTAGACAAGTGCCAGTGGAACAAGAGATGAGAAGAAGGCGATGGATTGGACACACGCTGAGGAAACCTGTTGATAGCATTACAAGGCAGTCCTTGTTCTGGAACCCCCAGGGCAAGAGAGGCAGAGGTAGACCAAGAAGCACGTGGAGAAGAGATCTGGAAACAGAGGTGAAAGTGATGAGGAGAACGTGGAAAGAACTTGAGATGATGGCACGTGACAGGAGGACTTGTCATGTGTTTGTTGAAGGCCTATGCTCCTTTGGGAGTGGAGGGTTAGGAATGAATGAATGTACTGTTCTGATATCTGCAAAATTTATAATTTTGAAACACATCTTGCTCTGCTGTTTACTGATAAAGGGTTGCAGACCTGTTAAACATAAATATCTTCAGAACACCTGCTTAACGTCTATGTTCTGCTGCATATTTGTTTCAGGTTAACTTGGCTCACTTCTCTGATCCGTCACCTTTTGGCGCATTTAAGAAGCTAATAGAACTTAGAAGCAATGCGTCGTTTCAATGGGGCAAAACTCAGGTATGACATTTAATCTTTTTTTTTTTCATGTGTACTGTGGATGTCTTGCAATATGATTGGTTAATGACGTTTGAAACGGTTTGACAAGATCACTAATGTGGCACTAGTGGAAGGAACTAGACAAATACCAGTGGAACAGAAAGTACTGAGCAGACTGCTGTTGGATAGTGCACATATTGAGGAAACCAGGAGATAGTATTATAAGGCTGTCCTTGTTTGGAATCCTCTGAGTAGGAGAAACAGAGGAAGACAGGAGACATGAAGACAAGTGATTGACAGGAAAAAAAGACAGGAAGACCATGAACTGATGGCATCACCCAGGAAGCATTTGTTGAAACCCGTGCCTCATAGGGAGCTTGAGAGATAATGCTGATGATAGTAACATTGGGGACTGACATTTTATACTTAAATTTAGACTTATTCATTATAAGTGACCTCTTTTAATCTACATGTGATTATACACGTTAATTTACGTAGGATTTATTGGCCTTTCATCGTTAATTCAGCATGTAGCTTGTGTTTTTATTTACTCCTCAGGTAAAACAGTTGTTTAAGTGCACAGAACACATTTTTATGTACATGGTATACATTTCACTGTTTCAGGTGTGCACACCACATAAAGATGTGCTCATATTCACACGTAAAGCTTTCCGCTTCCCTTACTTCCTGACTGTCCTCAACACTGGGAGTGAGGAGGTGCATATTTCTCCAGAGGAACTTAAATGTGCCCCCAGCAAGGATGAAGGCAAAATTGTATTCCATTCTCGAGATAAGACAATAGTCGGGGAAATCCTTGATTTCAAGGATCGTGGAATTCAGCTGGATCCATTTGATGTAATTGTTATAGAGTTTGCGACAGAAGATTAAACCTTGCTGTTTCTTGAATGAACATCTGTGTTACTCTGAATAGCCGTCTTTTCTTTACATGAGATAATACACTTTCATTTAAAATATGTCATTGAATGTACCCTCAGTCAATGCAGCAGAGTGAGTTTCACCATTTTGAAATATTTTTTCCCATCCATCCACAAACCAGACTTGAAAGATCCTTTATTCAAAGACAAAAAATGTCCATTGCTCATTGAGATCAGTAGTAGTGTTTCTTTATTCGTTGCAGCCGAGTATTTTGTACGTGAATTAGGAGCTTCTGTCTTAAGCTGCAAATGCATGCCATGATTTCCTAGATTTGATAGCTAATATTTTGCTGTGGGGTCTGTTTTTCTTTGCTCCAATGCTAGCTTCTGTCTCTGGCATTTAGGAATGCAAAAAAGGCATCTTGGGTTATCTTTTATATGTTCTGTCAGTTTTTTTTTACCCCTCAGTAGGTCTTTATTATAAGACCAAAGCTATATAATAGATTAAACTTATGAAATATGTTCCCAAGTTGCCTGTTGTTAGCTTGGATTCTTAACAGATTTTAATCCCTTTTGATTAAATTCTTACATTGTTTTGAGAAGTACAAATTGTTACTTAAACTTAATAAGAAGACAATTTAGGCTGGGGTTGTATGATCTTTTCAGAAATGAAAAATAAATTTTGAATTTATGGCACTAGTTTTTTGTTTAAAATTGTGTCTGAGAAATTAGGTGGTAACGAGTGATGTTCACATCATTATGTAGTGTTTCTGTTTGAATTGTGATGTGAACTCTTCTGTGTTTTTGTCTGTTAGTCAATTAATGTGCTGTTCTGATATCTGAAAAATTCAGAATTCCAAAACACATCTCTCCTGTTGCGAACCTGTAAACATGGATATATTTCAGACCACCTACTTAAACTTTAGGTCATAACTAGTTTTAAAACATACAATAAAACACCCAGTACAAGGTGTAAATAGTGCTCGCATATTTATTTGTCTCAAACGAAACTGGTTATACACATTTGAGGGGAGGCACTCTACAAGTACAAGAAGCATACATGCTAACATCCAGTACACGGTACTTTATTTTTGTGTGTAATAAATTACCATAACGTGATTAAGTGGTAAGGCAGTTCTGCAGAGTAAGATTTATACAAGCTAGCACAGGCAGGTCTTTGATTATTAGTGCTGGCTGCTGTTGTATAGAGCAACACACAGAATCAAATAACTGAGAGGCAAGAAGAGACAGAATATAATTATTTGAACATGGTTTTAGGATGCAGCCAAAATATGCGACCAGGGTTATGGAGTTGGCCAAAAAATGTACACACTCCTGAAATTTTAGAAGTTCGACACTGACTACAGTTTTCTTTTACTAATCATATGGCATAGGATTTGGAGTTCAGATATTATTTTCAGGCTGACTCCATTAACACTTTGCTGACCACATTTGACAGGAGTCAAATTCGTAAGACTGAAAGCGACAGGGCAGCCTTGCCGATAGTTAATGTCTCATCTGGGTGTTTATAGCATTCCAAAGTGGCTGCACCCATTAATTATATTGTGTAGCAATGTTAGAGAAAATTTGATTATTTTTTTATTACAAGAGCCCATTCATTGTTTTCATCATGAGTGATGATGAAAACCAGACTTGTAACAGAATTAGTTCTGAATCTGGGGTCAAAGTGATATCTCATGTCTAAGTAGAGATGGAAGACTGAATAATAACACCAAGTGACTAGCGACCACAAAACTGGAGGTTATGTAGGTAGGCCTGAAGCAGGAGATGGGCGTGGCACAAGGGATCATAGCAGGACTGACATATCAAAATAATCCTTGGAAATGGAGAAAGCTTGCTCAAAATGAACTTGTTGACCTTGACATTCTACCTCCATATGGAGAACATCAAGGCAGACACAACTATGTCCATTGACACGACTATGTCCATTGACACTGACATAAGTGACTAAGGATCTGTGCTCACCTAAGTACAAAGTAACTAACAACCTGTCCAAAAGTAAGCACAATGTAACTGAAGATCTGTGCTCAACTAAGTGCGAAGTATGATACTCTACTCAACTTAGCACAAAGTTCTTGACGATCTATGCCCAACTAAGCACAAAGTAACTGATGATTTATACTCGCCTAAGCACAAAGTAACTGAAGGTCTACAGACAGAACATTTAAATGACTTGAAGTTCTGCAATGAAGTGCTAATGTATTGAAACACATTCATTTTTCTGACATAACATACTTTATTTTATTAGTCCATACCCACATAATCTTTTCACTCTGTCGCCAGCAAAGTAATGTCAGAAAAGTTGTAGCTTATACTGTATTCGAATTTTGAGGGGCTGTACATATTAAAGCAACTAAGGAAGTGAAATGGAATCTGCTGATGAAGACAAGCTGGTGCATTTTTACAAAACTCCTATTACAAAATAAAACGTATCTCTTGATGCCACATTTCTTCAAGTCAATCAAACATCATCTTGTGCCAGTTATTCAGCTGATATTTCTATCTATATTTAGATTTGGAAGGGGCAGTGCTGCCGTCATCATTCTCTTCTTGGTGACAAGACCTGCAATTAAAAGACAGAATGCTGACACCACATCAAATATTTATTGTTCTGTAAAATGTAGGTTTTTTGTTTATATATTTGTATGCTTCTATCAGCGTAACTATAGTTTTGTGGTCATGTCTGTATAACAGTTTGTCAACAACCGTCGTCTTTGTAATGGAAAGTTCCCTTTTACTTTTAGGTTTTACTGACATTACAGTTAGTACAAGCAGCAGATGGGTAGATAATATTACAGAAATGCTGCATCAACACTGGCTCAGACCAGCCACTGCGATACACTTGGCTGCAGAACATAAATTTCATCTCTCCACAAAGCTTCATGGCAAAAGTTGACCTGAAAGGTAGAAGCGAAAAGTCCCAAAACAGGGGAGTTTAGCACTAGCGGCGTCCTTATACGATAGTATGGCTGTCTCTCTTCCAAACCACTACACCTCACAGTAGAAGAGGAACGACTAAGTAAGAACTTGTGAATGATTACTGCAGGCTTCCTGCACGGGGACAAGGTACAGTTGTGGCTTTATGCTCCGTTAGGAGCTCAACGAAAAATGATGATGATAAACATTGCACTGCTCTAATTTGACTCTTTAGTCATATCGTAAACCGGTTTGACATTTTTAAGTGTGAGGTTCTATTCAGGATGAAAATTATTTCTAATTCAGATCTTGAGTTATATTTTTAGCGTGAAGGATGTCCTGGTTGGTAGCTCTTCACGGAACACTTGTAATTGCCCTACACTGTTGTTGTAAACGAGTTACAGATCCGGATGTTATGGCGTGACTAGCACATTCTCAATTTTTGTTGAGTGAAGACAAACAGGATTTGCTGTATATCCGGGGTCGCAATCAGTCGATCCCGATCTACCCAGTGGAATGATTTGGTACATCTTCAAGCGATTGCGGAGGGGGGTAGACTTTTTAAAATAGGGAAATTTCAGACTAGATGTATCATGACCCCTGCTGTATAGGAACAAATATATAAATTAAATAATAAAATGGTATGAAATCAGTTTTACAAGTTAACGGTACACGAAACGAAAACAGGGTAGCAGCAATTAATTAAGTACAGTATATGACAATAAATGAGGAGGCTGCTGTAAAACTGGTAAGGAAACAAATATAAAATAAAAAGGTATGAAATCGGTTTTACAAGTTAACGGTACACAGGAAACACGGGACGTTTCGGGTTTTACCCTTCGTCAGCCACAGTTACAAACAGGTGACAAGGACAAGAATTATAGAGGAGTGTACAATATAAAAAATAATCATGAAACGAAAACAATGTAGCAGCTTCTTTTGTGTTTTATCGGTGTCAACACACACACACACATAAAACGTACCATCGTTAACATGACTGTATCGGACTGTTCCCCGTTCGCTATTATCATTGATTATATATATATATAATACACATAGTATAAGTAAATAAATGGTACCTAGCTGGCAGGGAGGATAGTGTGATTCGCTTCTGTAGCTAGGCGGGGGTCCCATTCGGAAGGTCCGGGGTTCGATTCTCCGGTAAACCACTCACTTCTGTCGTTTTTCTGTTGTCTAGTTTTCAGCTTCTTTATTTCTCACGAGCCCTGAAACGTACCTTTATATGTATAATATTTATTTATAGTATAAGTGAAGCGTATTTGTTTAATGTGGGGTTTTCTTAACCTGCCGTCCGCGGACCTCTTGTGGTGGGAATCAATAATGAATTCAAGGGGGTCCATGTATATAATTTTTTTTTTCTTAATTATGCTTTTGTGTACATTTTTTCCCAAGGCGGGGTCCATACCCTTCATCGGACAATCAAAGGGTTCCATAGACTTCATTGGACAATCAAAGGGTTCCATAGACTTCATTGGACAATCAAAAGGTTCCATACCCTTCATCGGACAATCAAAGGGGTCCATACCCTTCATCAGACAGTCAAAGGAGTCCTTAGCCTTTATCGGACAATCAAAGAGGTCCATACCCTTCATCAGACAGTCAGAGGAGTCCTTAGCCTTTATCGGACAATCAAAGAGGTCCATACCCTTCATCAGACAGTCAGAGGAGTCCTTAGCCTTTATTGGACAATCAAAGAGGTCCATACCCGTCATCGGACAATCAAAGAGGTCCATACCCGTCATCGGACAATCTCTACTCTGGAGCTCTGGCCAGGAAGTATAGTTGTTTTATTTAACCTTCTAATGGTCTTCGCCATGTTCTCCTTGACTTCCAAACTCATCTTCTTCTTCTGTGGGTTTTATGTAAAGGCATCTCTGATTATAATGGTGTGTTTTTTTTCACGAGGGTACATCATGTCCAATGAAGTAACAGTCCTTTTCAGGGTTAGCCCTAGTCATGGCTTCATCATTCTAGCTGATACAAACTAGCAGCCCTTTTCAGGGTTTGGTAGTTATCAAAGTAGCACTAGAGTTCAGGCATAGCTCTTTCTCTCTCTCCTCGCAATTTCGCTGTGATATAACCAAAGTACTTCTGTCTAGGTTGATAGTTACGTGCCACTCCAACAAACATGCCTTTCCTCCAAATATATACGTCTTGTATTATTTTGATAGGAATATGTACTGCATATAACAGCAATAAGTTGCACACAGTAAAAGTAAACATTGTAAAAACTACTTTTCAAGAATACAACATAAAGTTTAAAAAAAACATTAGAAAAAGGAAGTTTTTTTAGTGTCACTGAGGTGATGGAGCTGAACTTAATAATAAATTCTTTAAGCACCAAACATGGCGCATAAGGCAGAAACCAGTGCTCTCCAGGTTGTTCGTTGTGACGCCACTCCTCTTAGCTCTTGCACATTATTTAGGCCCAACGTTCTTCCTTCTCTTATTATTGTTCTTCTGGGTGTTTCTTTTGGTCTTCCTATTTTCCTCTTACCCTCAGGAACCCAAATGAGCGCCTATAGTGGTATTCTGTTGTTTTGCATTCGTAGGACATGACCGATATAAGACCATCATCTTTTCCTTATATAGTCGGACACATATTTCTGCCTAGAGTCTTCTCTTATTTGTCGATTAGTCTTGAATTCTTTCCAACTGATGTTCATGAGTTTTCTAAGACATTTGTTCTCGAATGTATTCAGCTTGTTCTCTAATGATTTTGTTATTTTCCAACTCTCACAGCCGTATGTTAACACTGAGATAACATTTGAATTAAACAGACGAAGCTTGGTATGTATATTCAATGATCGTAATTTCCAAATGTTAGATAATCTATTGAAGGCGCTAACTGCCAAAGCAATTCTAGTATGGATTTCTCTTGTTGTGTCACCATCCTGAGTCATTTTACTGCCTAAATAATTGAAACTTTCAACTTTCTGTAGTTTTTCCCAAGGTCTCGTTAGAAAAGTTCATAGCTTTAGTTTTAGAGGCATTTATTTGGAGACCTATTTTAACCGAGAGATGACACAAATTATTTACTGCTTTTTGGGATTGTCTGGGTGTTGAACTTAAGAATGCTAAATCATCTGCGAAATCCAGGTCCCCCAGGAATTTTCCATTTTATACCTAATTGTTCATTGTGGCTATAGTTTCTCATAACCCAATCAATAGCTATTCCAAAAAGTAGTGGTGACATAATACAGCCTTGTTTCACCCCTGTTTCTACTGTAAACCATTCTGTATTCCCTTTATTTGTTCTAACACAACATCTTGCATTGTCATATAGCGCTTTAATTATATTCACATAATTTGTTGGAAAACCATAGATTGTAAGTATCTTCCACAATGATGGGCGGTGTAGACTATCAAAGGCTTTTTGAAAATCGACGAAGGTGATAATAAGTGGCGATTGCCTTTCCACTGATTCTTCTATAATTGTTCTTAGTGTGAATATTTGATCAATACATGATCGTTTCGGCCTGAAACCCGCTTGTTCTTCTCTGATCTTTTCGTCAGCATGCAATTTAAGTCTTTCTAACATCATGCAACATAATAATTTTCCAGGTACTGATAGTGGAGATATACCACGCCAGTTATTACAGTCTGATAGATCACCTTTCTTCGGTAATGTCACGTAGACAGATAATTTATTTTGCCATTTTAATGTTCTGTTTTCCTAGTCATTTGTATTCTCATTTTCTTTCATTTTCTCCTTCTCAAACCCCACCCGAGGTGTTTACGTTCAGGCTTTCAGTGGAAATCCCTCACTGGTCAGAAACGGTCAGCGCAGCGTAATGTTGCCTAAACGCCCCTGTGGCCCGAACAGGGGAATTTCTCTGGTCGCTTTAAAACGTTTGATCACGAGCGGCTAGTACCCTTTTGAGGCCTGGGTAACGAGTTTGATCTGTTTCAGGGGGAGATAACCCGCTGCTAGTCTTTGTTGTTTGCCCTTAGATGAGCAAAGAGCACATACTATTATGATTGTCTCTCTGGGGGAATTTTCGCAAAGTTGTTGCTTCTGAAACCTTTGTCTTACCCGGTATTACGCATTACGCCGATACCTCTGAAGAAATATGCAGGCCAGGTGTCCGGGGGGAGCATCCTGTGTAATCTATAAGAGTAGACGGGTTTAATAAGACAAGGACATTCGTGAATATTCCTGGCCCGTAGATGACCATCATGAGATAAGGCAAACTTTAACACAGTACTAGAATGTGTTTGCCTATGTTCTAGTCATTTTCGGGTTTCAGGGAGACCGAATCGCTAGAGCAGACTCCAGTCAGGTGAAGAAAGTCATATACTCTTCGATCTAGAGGGTTTCTGTATACATCTAGCAACGAATCGTCAACCCCGTTCCTGAATCAAAACCCCTTTTTGTCAACACCAAGTTAAGCTCACGCAGTGCAACGGAGCCAACGCTAAATCTGGAATCACCAAATGCAGTAGTAGTTCCCCACTCGCCTATTGGATTATCAGCCAGAGCATTGCCGCTTCCAGAATATCAAAACCTCCCTGCACGTCTATAGCAGAATCTGATATCACCCGACTTCATTTGTGCCTAAACGGGGCACTCAGCAACCCACAGCCAAACCAGTTTAAACAGGATTTACAGCCAGGCAGAGCCTAGCGCCGGATAAGAACGCCTGGGACTCCGTGTCCTCAAGTGACTTCTTTAGGTGTGTTTCTGATACTTAAAACCTCGCATGTATGAGCAGCCATCTATGTACAGAGTTCCAGCCCCCCTCACGCAGTAGCGGTCACCAACGTATAGCACCCACAAGGAAAGTTGGGTATTTCACTTCATTCATCTTGAAGGATATTTATCCGTAAGACACTTTCTGGAGCTAGCACATTTGGTCCCACGAAATAGCGGACAGGCTGTCGCTCAGTTCGTTTATTTGGTCAGCAGGAGATAAACAACGTCTTCCAGTGTTCCCTCGCGCAATTAGGGGTCACCAACATTTAGCCCGACAAGGAAAGTTTGGTATTTCACTTCAGTCATCTTGAAGGATATGTATCTGTAAGACACTTTCTGGAGCTAGCGCCTTTGGTCCCCGAAAGCGGACCCTCTGTCGGACAGCTTAGTTATTTTCTCCGTGTTCCACAGGTTTTATGAGTGTTGGTGGTGTGTGTGTTTGTGGGTGTGTATTTGCATTATTGATGATTTTGATGACTATTGATGATTATTGCGATTGCTGATGATTTTTTTATGTCATTTATGATGTTATGATGAGATGCATTATTTTCATGCTTGTCTTCATTTTAATAAAGTTTACTCATTTATTAACGCGCTGTTCACGACCCTTCCATCCATATTTACATTTTTTTAGCTCTTTACTAGAATCTCTATGTATGATAAGAGAAAAGAGTGAGAGCAGGAGATGATTAGACATTAAAAGTGAGTTGAGGCTTGGAGAGAGAGATCACTTTGATAAATCTTCTTCCAGGTTGTCTCAAGTCCATCTCCTATTTACCCCTTTCTGTGTGTGTAATCTATAACTCTGTCAGTCCACTATCCCTTGTCGATTTCACTACTATTGTCCAACTCGACAAATACTCTACACTTTACTCAACCACGACAATTAATGGGAGCCCGTCCGAGATTCTAGAACCCATCTAGTACGACATTTAATATGTGCTCGTTCTGAGGATGAATCTCTCACAAGATTCTATCTTGATTCTTAGAGTTTAGTGTTCTGCTGATTATAGGAATTGCTATCCCTAGACATAACAAACTATTTCTTTTGGGTGGAAGTCGGAACAGCGTTTTTTTCTCCACAGCAATCATAAATATTTAGTTACATTTATTGTTCATGAGACAGCTGGTAAAGGTTGATGGTATCACTGCTGAGTTTTTGGTTGACAAATCTGACGACTATTGTAAAAGTCAAAAAAAAAATTTTTTTTAAGGGTTAAATTTTTTTCAGGAGTAGCTCTTTAATCTGAGATAAGAAGCTACAGATAGTCAGTTACTAGCTTGCATCTGTACTAAGGGAGGGTGTTCATTCGGATGATAGTAACCAATCCTCTCAATAGCTTAGTACTGACAGAACTGGGGTGAAGTGATAGTAATAAGTTTTACATCACTTACATTTTTTGGAGTTTTTGCTTGTCGCAATCAGAGTAGCTACAAACTTTCTTGTTTTTAAAGTTCCCAGGCTAGCCTAGATTTTATTGACTATTAAGTTAATCAGCACCTAGTGGACTAGGTAACTAAGATCTCTAGGTTCTATTCTTCTATAGTGTTTGCTCACCCTGATATAATGGCCGATCTAGATAAAGTGCATAGGATTGCCTTCGAGGTAGCTAAGTACATGGAGTACCAGGATAGCGAAATCCAGCCCTTTCTAGAATTTGCAGTAAGCCTGCAGGATCAATACGAGGTAGACAATTGGTTTGACAGCCGTTTAATCTTGGCATGGTCCTGTAAACAAACTGGGGAGAGTGAAGCCTTCACCCGACAGTATGTAGAAGAAGTGATAGAAGATGAGAAGCAAAGGGAAAAGCAAAGACAAGAACGGGACAAGCAATTGGAAATGGAGCAACAAGAAAGGGACAGAAAGCCAAGAAAGGGACAGGCAACACCAAATCAGAATGAATGAACTGGATAGCCAAATTCGGAGGATGGAAACAGATACTAAATGTAGTCACTCTACTTCCCCTTCTTCGGTGCCCTTAACGGTCAACGCCCCTGCAAACCTTGCGCCCATGAAAGATAACTTGCCTGCTAAAACCGAACCCCAACTCCAGAAAATTGACTTTCCTTTGGACTTGGATCCGAAGCCCGAACTAGGAAAGAATTTATGTCGGGATAGCAGACCTAAGGCCACGGGAAAAATTACGCAACGTTCCCAGGCATGGAAACTGCACAAAGGTGAGAGAGGTGCTAACAAGCATTGTAATACGGATTGTTCCCGTCTGGCAAGCGGCGACCCCCGAGCCTCTCACGCTCCAGACCGAGCAGCACCTAACCGACACGTGACGTCGAGAAAAGGGAGCCACACCCTATCACGTTATATTTCGCTAGATTCCCGACCGGACAGCGAAAAACCATATGCAGAGGCGTATCCCTCCAACTCAACTATTAGAGAAAGGAGGTGCCGCACCTCTTATCACCCTGAGCTTAAAAGGTGCAAGAATAAGTCGCCTGCTAAAAGGGTTAAACTTTCCAAACCGTTCCAAGGAACTTTGGAAAAACACACCGAGAGTTTTTTCTCGGGTACTTCGCGATCTAACGGGATCTCAAACCGTCCAGTCCTTTGCATGCAGTCTGCTGGGCCTGTCAACCAGGAAGTGGATCTCGCATTGCAGGACAAAGTTCAACTGACGCCAGTAACTTCCTCAGGGGAGGGCAAAGTTGACGTTTATGGTGGACACAGGGTTCCAGGCGAAGGGATCCCTGGTATTCCATTTGAGTCTCTCACCCTTCTCAGGGCAGAAGACAGTGAGAAAAGCTGCCTTACTACTGTACAAGGAGTCATTGTTGAGAGCCTTGACTCACGTCATGCTAGTACCGGTAAAGCGACTCAACAAACTCTGCAACTCGCAGATATTACCTATCTTTCTCCAGGGATAGAAGCTACGGAAATCTGTTATGATTTAGTAGAACCCCAGAATGCGATCGATTACTCTCTGCTTCAGGCAGCTGAGTTCTCTCATTCAAATCGCATTTTTCCAGTGGTCTCAACCCCACTGATGGACAGCAAAGTAGTCGCCTCCGCCAGGCCATTACCGAGCAACTTGATCATTTCCGTTGACCAAGCCAGAGTTGTGACTGGCAAGGCAAGGAAAGCTCCAGACCCACCTTTAGACGGCACAGGTCTGAAGATTGATCAATGCTCCCACCGAAACAGGGGAGTAGATGTCGAGAGGCAGAAGAAAAATGCTAGCATTTCTTTGGCCAACGAACGGCTTTATTTGCCAACTAGGGTTACACGCGCGCGAAAAATCCTGATAGACTGCAGCTATAGAGGGTTATTCAAGTCCATGCCCGTGACAGGTAAACCCATAACGGAATGTAAACAGCCCGAGCCCAACAATGATTACACTGCACATAACAGGCGGATTACCTATGCAGTGGCCAGTGAGTTCAGGGGGGCTGAAACTCACAACAGGTGTGGATAATTTTTCGGACCATGGACAGACAAAGCGAATTGGGGAAGGAAGGTCATGTTCACACGGAAACGGATTACGTCAGTGTTCAGTGGCCTAGAAAAATCCCATTCGCTGAACGTCTATTAGACAGAGGGAAGAAAAGGAATGAACTCGGAGCTAGTCATACAGACAGACAGAAATTGGAAACGTATTTGGTTTATGAGTATAGGATGTTCCAATGACAGGTAACGGACGTTTATGGAAAAGATAAATTACTGTCCTTTAGTACGTGTTTCACGCACTTTAAAAAGGGGGGCTATCTTGTCACGTAGACAGATAATTTATTTTGCCATTTTAATGTTCTGTTTTCCTAGTCATTTGTATTCTCATTTTCTTTCATTTTCTCCTTCTCAAACCCCACCCGAGGTGTTTACGTTCAGGCTTTCAGTGGAAATCCCTCACTGGTCAGAAACGGTCAGCGCAGCGTAATGTTGCCTAAACGCCCCTGTGGTCCGAACAGGGGAATTTCTCTGGTCGCTTTAAAACGTTTGATCACGAGCGGCTAGTACCCTTTTGAGGCCTGGGTAACGAGTTTGATCTGTTTCAGGGGGAGATAACCTGCTGCTAGTCTTTGTTGTTTGCCCTTAGATGAGCTAAGAGCACATAATATTATGATTGTCTCTCTGGGGGAATTTTCGCAAAGTTGTTGCTTCTGAAACCTTTGTCTTACCCGGTATTACGCATTACGCTGATACCTCTGAAGAAATATGCAGGCCGGGGGGAGCGTCCTGTGTAATCTATAAGAGTAGACGGGTTTAATAAGACAAGGACATTCGTGAATATTCCTGGCCCGTAGATGACCATCATGAGATAAGGCAAACTTTAACACAGTACTAGAATGTGTTTGCCTATGTTCTAGTCATTTTCGGGTTTCAGGGAGACCGAATCGCTAGAGCAGACTCCAGTCAGGCGAAGAAAGTCATATACTCTTCGATCTAGAGGGTTTCTGTATACATCTAGCAACGAATCGTCAACCCCGTTCCTGAATCAAAACCCCTTTTTGTCAACGCCAAGTTAAGCTCACGCAGTGCAACGGAGCCAACGCTAAATCTGGAATCACCAAATGCAGTAGTAGTTCCCCACTCGCCTATTGGATTATCAGCCAGAGCATTGCCGCTTCCAGAATATCAAAACCGACCTGCACGTCTATAGCAGAATCTGATATCACCCGACTTCGTTTGTGCCTAAACGGGGCACTCAGCAACCCACAGCCAAACCAGTTTAAACAGGATTTACAGCCAGGCAGAGCCTAGCGCTGGATAAGAACGCCTGGTACTCTGTGTCCTCAAGTGACTTCTTCAGGTGTATTTCTGGATACTTAAAACCTCGCATGTATGAGCAGCCATCTATGTACAGAGTTCCAGCCCCCCTCACGCAGTAGCGGTCACCAACATATAGCACCCACAAGGAAAGTTGGGTATTTCACTTCATTCATCTTGAAGGATATTTATCCGTAAGACACTTTCTGGAGCTAGCACATTTGGTCCCACGAAATAGCGGACAGGCTGTCGCTCAGTTCATTTATTTGGTCAGCAGGAGATAAACAACGTCTTCCAGTGTTCCCTCGCGCAATTAGGGGTCACCAACGTTTAGCCCGACAAGGAAAGTTTGGTATTTCACCAGTCATCTT
Organism: Oreohelix idahoensis; assembly: GCA_024509875.1. Classification (NCBI taxonomy): domain Eukaryota; kingdom Metazoa; phylum Mollusca; class Gastropoda; order Stylommatophora; family Oreohelicidae; genus Oreohelix; species Oreohelix idahoensis. The sequence continues at coordinate 105,703 of JAMPIV010003348.1, forward strand.
GAAGGATATGTATCTGTAAGACACTTTCTGGAGCTAGCGCCTTTGGTCCCCGAAAGCGGACCCTTTGTCGGACAGCTTAGTTATTTTCTCCGTGTTCCACAGGTTTTATGAGTGTTGGTGGTGTGTGTGTTTGTGGGTGTGTATTTGCATTATTGATAATTGTGATGACTATTGATGATTATTGCGATTGCTGATGATTTTTTGATGTCATTTATGATGTTATGATGAGATGCATTATTTTCATGCTTGTCTTCATTTTAATAAAGTTTACTCATTTATTAACGCGCTGTTCACGACCCTTCCATCCATATTTACATTTTTTTAGCTCTTTACTAGAATCTCTATGTATGATAAGAGAAAAGAGTGAGAGCAGGAGATGCTTAGACATTAAAAGTGAGTTGAGGCTTGGAGAGAGAGATCACTTTGATAAATCTTCTTCCAGGTTGTCTCAAGTCCATCTCCTATTTACCCCTTTCAGTGTGTGTAATCTATAACTGTCAGTCCACTATCCCTTGTCGATTTCACTACTATTGTCCAACTCGACAAATACTCTACACTTTACTCAACCACGACAGGTAACTTTACAATAATACTGTCTTTCCATTGTTGTGGTGGTTGTTATTCTCTCCATACTTCATTTATAATATCTAAAATTCTCAAGAGGTTGTTGTCATTAACTGCTTTAATCATTTCCCCTGAAATTTCGTCGACTCCAGCAGCTTTAAATTTTTTAAATCTTTTTAACGGCTTGTTTGATCTCGTCCAGCGTGAATTCATCGCAAGTTATTGGCAAGGTGGTTGTGGGTGTTTCGTTATTAAAATCAGGTGTTACTGTTGGTGGTGGTCTGTTTAGTACCTCCATGAAGTGCTCAGCCCATCTCTTCATTTGTTCTTTTTCTGTTGGTATTGAATTCCCTAATTTACCTTTAACAGGTGTTTCCACATAGCGAAGAGAAAGGAAATGAAAAGGAAGAAAACAGAAGCTAAGTCTCCCAGGTTAAAGGCAATATATAGTGAACAGTACAGTCAGCTGGACAAGGAAGTAAAACGTCAAACCCGTGCTGACAAAAGAACATTTCTGGATGACCTTGCAAGACAGGCAGAAGAGGCAGCACTGAGAAATGAACAAAGCACAGTTTATAAAATAACTAAAGCTATCAGTGGAAAACGAGGTGCAAACAACATAACGTTAGTAAGAGACAAGCAAGGAAATCTCATCACCACAGCACAGGGGCAGGAAACAAGATGGGCAGAGCACTTCAGAGAAACACTGAATAAGGAACCACCAGAGACTCAGCTGAATGTTCCTGAGGCTGAAAGTGACTTAGACGTAAATACAGACATTCCACGAAAAGAAGAAATTATCACAGCTATCAAAGGGCTAAAAAATGGAAAAGCGCCTGGTCACGACAATCTGAATGCTGAGCTATTCAAGACAGACCCTGAACTAGCAGCAGAACTATTAGAACCACTATTTGCACAAGTCTGGGAAACTGAGACAACACCAACAGAGTGGAGTAAAGGAATAATTGTCAAATTGCCCAAGAAGGGCGACCTTGCAGACTGCAACAACTGGAGAGGAATTACCCTCCTCTCAGTTCCCAGCAAAATACTAGGCAGGATAATCATCCAGAGAATTTCAAAAGCAGTTGACCATAAACTGAGGAAAGAACAAGCGGGCTTCAGAAAGAACAGAAGATGTGCAGATCATATATTTACCCTCAGGAACATTATAGAGCAGTGCTCAGAATGGCAGAGACAGCTGTACATTAACTTTGTTGATTTTGAAAAGGCTTTCGACAGCATACACAGGGACAGCCTATGGAAAATTCTGAGGGCTTATGGAATTCCCAGCCGCATTGTTTCCATTATAAAAAGCCTCTATTCTAACTTTACGTGCAGTGTTGGATCGAGTAATGTAACTTTCGAAGTGAAAACAGGAGTACGACAGGGATGCCCCTTATCAACAACATTATTTTTGACAGTCATAGATTGGGTGATGCGCCAGACAACAGAGGGCAGTCCAAGAGGAATTAGATGGACAACGTTTTCTACACTGGAAGATTTGGAATATGCAGATGACATTGCACTACTCGCGCATTCACACCAACACATTCAAGACAAAACCGATAGACTGAATAAGTATGGCCAGCAGGTTGGCCTGAACATCAATTTGAAGAAGACAGAGGTCATGACACTAAATGTGGGCAATCCTGAGCCAATAACAGTAAGGAACCAGAAGTTAGAACAGACAGACACATTTACTTACCTAGGAAGCATAGTAACACCTGACGGCGGAACAAGCAAGGACATTAACAACAGAATGAATAAAGCGAGAACAGCCTTTGCTATTCTCAACATTTGGAAGTCTTCCCAGTACAGCACAAACACCAAATTAAGACTGTATGAGAGCTGTGTACTTTCTGTGCTTCTCTATGGTGCGGAATGTTGGAGAGTAACAGAGAAGGAAATGTCGAAACTGTCCTCCTTCCACACAATCTGCCTAAGGAAAATTCTCTGAATCTTTTGGCCAAACACCATCAGCAACCAAGAACTACTTATTCGGAGTAACCAGGAGGACATGCACACCATCATAGCTGGCAGACGCTGGAGTTGGGTTGGCCATGTCCTCAGAAGGGACCCTGATACCATCACAAGAACAGCTATGCTATGGACCCCCGAGGGAAAGCGAAAGAGAGGCCGACCAAAAACAACTTGGCGGAGAACTGTGGAAGCTGAGATGCAAAGAATGAACCACAGTTGGGGCACTGTACGAAGGATGGCCGCCGACCGAGCAAGGTGGAATCAATTTGTTGCTGCCCTACAAGACGCCACCAGGCGTGATGGCCACTGACTGCTTTGACGGTTGGCGGTTATGGATCAAAGAAGAAGAAGGTGTTTCCATAGCAGTAGGCTGGTGACATAGTTGTTTTGTAATTTGATAAAGGCACCTACTATTACCAGTTCTTGCAGCATTTTCAGCTTCTACGGCCAGTTCATTGATGAAATGTCTTTTATCTCTTCTAGTTTTTGTCTTCACTTCTTTATTTAACAAGTTATAAGTTAGTTTGCAAGATTCAACTGCATTATGTGTACTTGCCGCTAGTAGTTTAAGTTTTGCTGTTTTCCTTTTTTGTATTTTATCCCAAGTATCTTCTCTCATCCATTTTTTCTTTTTATGTACTAGGTATCCGGTGGTCGCTACAGCTGCTTCTGTCATTGCTGTTCTCAGTTGTTCCCATTTAGTATCGATTGTCTTGGTGGTGATACCGTTGTCAATTTTGCCTAAAGCATCGAAATAGTTGTTCACTTTGACATTATACTCCTCCTTTATATCATTTGATTGCAGTCTGTGTACATCTATTCTTCTATTTTTATTCGGTTGGTATAACTTCTTTAGTTTAATTCTCAGTGTAGCTATGCAGAGGTTATGATCGCTTCCGATCTCTGCACCTCTGTATGCTCTGACGTCTTGAACTGATGAGCGAAATTTTGCGCTTATGCAGAAGTGATCTATCTGGTTCTTAGTTCTGCCATCAGGTAATTCCATGTTATCTTGTGGATATTCTTATGTGGAAAGATGATGTCTGCCACAACGAGGTTTGATATTTCACAAAGTTCTAGAAGTCTTTCGCCATTTTGATTCATACAGCCTATGCCATGAGTACCGAGATATCTTTGTACTCCATCGTTGTTGTCACCTACTTTGGCGTTAAAATCGCCCATGACTGCTATTATGTCATGCTTGGGTATTGTGTTGATGGTACTTAGAAGTGCTTCATAGAAGTCATCTTTTGTGGTATCAAGAGCGTCGTTAGTTCGTGCATAACATTGTACAATTGAGAGCTTGAAAAATCTTGTCTGAAATCTAGCTAATATTAGCCTCTCATTAATAGGTACCCAGCTAATAAACAATGCTGCTGCTTTCTGTGTCATTAAGGCGGCTACTCCCTCTGTGTGACGATTATCATTACTACCAGAGTATATAATTTGCTTTTTTTCTTCTGAAATATATTTTATGCCCTTCCCCGTCCATCTACACTCGCTGACACCCAATATGTCCAACTTATAATTATCCATTTCTTTAATTACTTCTTCCACTTTTCCGTCTTGATACATGGTTCTTACATTCCAGTATCCAATTTTAAAAATCTCCTTAGCCCCCAAGATATTAGAATGAGTCATGTTTACTGTCGAGCCTGGTTCTGTTTCGGTAACAATCGCTTGTTTTACGATAGGCCTAGTGACTTGTTATCTCTCTGATCAACCCTCCTATCCAACCGACCGATTCGAGGGTTTCGAGGTCAGTTATAGGAAAATATCTACACCACTAGATACTCTGATGTATCTTTTATTCTATAATTTAACATAACATGGTACTATCCATCGAAATATACACATTCCTGATGTTTTTCTTTCGGCGTCTAAGGTGAGAAAAGAATTTCACCTCCATCTTGGAAGGGTAGATAACTCTTAGTTCTCCCCTTTATATGTTGTTCATTTTTCAAAATACTTTGATAACACCGCCATATCTTAGCATCATCCACTAATGAGCTGGGTTGATTCCACGTTTAGCTGCTGGCTTTCTAATACGTAATGGCCTCCTTAGCAATCAGCATATTTGCAGCAGTGTGACAAAATGTGTCTGTCTGTTTTCATCAAAATTGACTTGAGAAAATATTCTTTCAATTTATACTGAAGAAAATGGGACTACGAAAAGTGGATGCATAGATTCAGATAGGAGACAACATTTAATGTGCTGCTTGCCACTTTTAACAATTTTAAGTATATAAACCAATACAACGGTATTGAATCAGTTATACAAATTAACGGTTCACAGGAAACAAGGGACGTTTCGGGTTTTACCCTTCGTCAGCCACAGTTACAAACACGTGACAAGGACAAGAATTACATATAGGTACTAACAAAAACATACGATGATGAGAAACATACACCAAATGAGCGATACAAGCAGATGGAAAAAGTAAACAACCACAGTGATGAGTGAAAAAAGATCAATAATAATGCATTTTAAGCTAATAGTTGAGGGTTCTAAGTGAAGTAAATGATTTAAGACAATTTAAGTCATCAGTGGTAAAGCAAAGTGAACGCTATCGTTATCAAGTTAAATTAGTTAAGTAAAAATGTAGGCCTATAGTGGGCTATAGATGTTCCAAAGCATTTAGCATTAAACATTTTTTTTTAAATTAATGTGTTTGCTACTTTTCTTTGTAGCACGCCCCTTTCAACCATCTACCATGTACATGGAGTTGTTGGTTATATCATAAACAAAAACCTCGGAGGGTTTTTAAACATAAAAGTATGGATTTGTTGCAATTAAAGAATGCAGATTTAAAATTTTAATCCATCACGTTATTTCAAACCAAAAAAAAAAAAAAAATTTGCACAAAAGCACACTTTAGGATTTATCAGAACCCGGCCGGAACAAATATTTGGGACAGTGTTGCTAACTTGAACGTTTTAAATTGCGCTAGGGAGCCGCGCTGGTGTAATGGTTACCACACTGCGCTGGCGATCGGGTGATCCAAACAATCCCGGGCGAGGACATTTGAATTAGTGTCGTCGACCAGGACTTGGACTGGATTAATTCGAGCCCTGGCGAAGACATTTGAAGGAGTGTCGTCGACCAGGGACTGGCGGCTCCTGAGCCGACCCAGCTCTAATGGGAACCCTCCGAAGACGGCGAGTATCTTCCTGAATGGACACCTGTCAGTGTACAGGGAAAAAAGGGATACTCACGTAAAAATCAGTCTCAGGTTAGATATACTAACCGGAGATTCTCGCCTCGAGTAATAGCGGGCGTACGTTAAAATAAAAAAAAAATAAATAATAATAATAGCACTAGATGTGTAACAAAAAAGCACTAAAACGTACCAAGAATTTTTTGAACCAATTGCTTTTTAAAAACTATTTGATTATTATTGAACTTTAACTATTTATTTTAGAAAGGAAACAAATTAAATGCATTGAATTTAAAACATGTGTTTCCAGGGGTACGGACATTTTCTCAAAAAAATATTTCTCTGTTGCTTTTTTTCGCGGGGGTCCTTGTAAGCCTGGTGCCCCAGGCCTGTGCCTAGTGATCCTAATGAAGTGTGTTACCAACTTAACAAAAAAGCACTAAAACACACACTTTTTTGTTGTTGAAACAATTGCTTTTTAAAAACTTTTTGATTATTGCCGAACTTAAACTGTCTATTTTAGAACAGAAAAAAAAAATTAAATGCATTGAAGTAAAAAAAATTTTCAGGGGCCCGGACATTTTCTCGACACAATATTTATCTGTTGCTTCTTTTCGCTGGGCCCCTGTAAGCCTGGGGCCGCAGGCCCGTGCCTAGTGATCTTAAAGAACAATCTGGCGCTGACTGATACAACCGGTTTAGTTCCCGGGGGTCTCCGAGGAGTCAGAGAATAAAAATACTGCTTTGTATGGCATATCGTAAGAAGCTGTGCATTTGGCTGACTGCCTCATCATATAAAACAAATACTTACAGAAACCTCCACTGCAAGAGAGAAGAAATGCTTTAATGCAGGATTCTTGCAAATAAAGGGGGGAGGGGGTGGCAGCGGCAGTGGTGGGTGCATTGCTGTATGAGGAGCAAAAAAGGGAAAATGAATGATGACTTTGAAACATATTTCCTAATATGCACCCAGCTGCCTCAGTAACTGAGCATCAACGTCTGCTAAATCAAGGGAAAACAGACACTATAATGTTTAAAAATAAGAGTGGCAACACTGGTGAATGAGAACCGGATTAATAATAATAATAATAAATTCTTTAAGCACCAAACACGGCGCATAAGGCAGAAACCAGTGCTCTCCAGGTTGTTCGTTGTGACGCCACTCCTCTTAGCTCTTGCACATTATTTAGGCCCAACGTTCTTCCTTCTCTTATTATTGTTCTTCTGAGTGTTTCTTTTGGTCTTCCTTTTTTCCTCTTACCCTCAGGAACCCAAGTGAGCGCCTTTAGTGGTATTCTGTTGTTTTGCATTCGTAGGACATGACCGATATATGACCATCGTCTTTTCCTTATATAGTCGGAGACATATTTCTGCCTAGAGTCTTCTCTTATTTGTCGATTAGTCTTGCATTCTTTCCAACTGATGTTCATGAGTTTTCTAAGACATTTGTTCTCGAATGTATTCAGCTTGTTCTCCAATGATTTTGTTATTTTCCAACTCTCACAGCCGTATGTTAACACTGAGATAACATTTGAATTAAACAGACGAAGCTTGGTATGTATATTCAATGATCGTAATTTCCAAATGTTAGATAATCTATTGAAGGCGCTAGCTGCCAAAGCAATTCTAGTATGAATTTCTCTTGTTGTGTCACCATCCTGAGTCATTTTACTGCCTAAATAATTGAAACTTTCAACTTTCTGTAGTTTTTCCCCGTTCAGGATGATATTAAAGGTCTCGTTAGAAAAGTTCATAACTTTAGTTTTAGAGGCATTTATTTGGAGACCTATTTTAACCGAGAGATGACACAAATTATTTACTGCTTCTTGGGATTGTCTGGGTGTTGAATGCTAAATCATCTGCGAAATCCAGGTCCCCCAGGAATTTTCCATTTGTCCATTTTATACCTAATTGTTCATTGTGGGTATAGTTTCTCATAACCCAATCAATAGCTATTCCAAAAAGTAGTGGTGACATAATACAGCCTTGTTTCACCCCTGTTTCTACTGTAAACCGTTCTGTATTCCCTTTATTTGTTCTAACACAACATCTTGCATTGTCATATAGCGCTTTGATTATATTCACATATTTTGTTGGAACCGGATTGATCCAGCAAATTAACATTGGAACAGTCGACTGCTGTTAGGGTGAATACATTTTAATGTAAAGTTATAACAATCTTTACCCAGAGAATTTATAAATAGCGAAGAATCCAAACTAAACTTATAAGATTTTAAATATTTTTGCTATTTATATTTTATTATAAAATTGAAGATACTAAAGAATTTTAATAGTGTATTTCTGATTTTTCAATCCTATCTCCCTTAAAGGCATAAAACACAAACCCTTTAGGACGTCCTGATCCAGTCCCTCCCGGACGCAAGGCGTTGACTTGTCATTGCATCAGACGAAGGACATTAGTTTGGTTAAAGAGACGACTGCTATTAGAACCTACCGACACTGTGAATAGATCACACAGTTCTTCAACAATCTCGGCCACAGTAAAACGATGGCAGACCCAGATGGAAAGCCCGATGGCGCAGTAAATAAGGGAACGAAGATCAACTTAAATGAATCCAACACGACGACTGTCCATCTAGATCTTGACGAGTCAAAAGCACATCCAATCAACGCTAATGGCGGTGCGGGAGGCGATCATGATGAGCTGAAGACCACCATAATTGATCCAACATCAGCGTCATCAGAAGGAGAAATATCCTTCAATGGCTTGGGAAAAGAAGAGGTCATGCGATATGCTAACGACCCATTCTGGGTGCGTTTAAGATGGATTCTGTTCATTCTCTTTTGGGTAGGATGGCTGGCAATGTTGGTTACTGCAATAGTTATCATTGTGCTTGCCCCGCGCTGCCCACCACGTCCTGACCTGAAGTGGTACCAGACTGAAACCGTGTACCAGGTGTTCCCGAAATCCTTCAAGGATTCAGATGGTGATGGAGTTGGAGACTTTGGAGGTAATTACAGCTTTCAGACTACACAATTTGGTTATCAAGTGATGTTTAACCTGCAAATAGGAGAGTATATTTCGAATTTGAAGGGCAAATTTACATTCACGTAACAGACCGTTGACCTAATTATTTTTTTCATTGATAGGGCCTACCAGTTCTAAAGTGTGTTTTCAGGTTAATTAATTATAGGCTACTATACTTTATGATTAGCTACATGTTTTTTGTTTCTAATCTAGGACAGGCTGAAATCAACAGAAGAGAACACTTCTTAAAAAAACTCAGTATATATATATATATATATATTAATGAAGATAAACAGAAATCCCGTTCAACCTCTGATGGGTTATAATTAGGATATATATTGTTTTCAATTTCAAATAATATGAACAACTGCCGACATGAGAAAGTGGCATCACATTTGAAAATAAGGATACTCACAATTGTGCTTAGGCCTATACGTTAAATAGAAAAATAAAAAACAAACAAACAAACAAACAAAATCAAGAAGAAACTATGAACAAGAATAATATTAAAGTGGAGGGGTGTATAGGCCTGGTGGTTCTAGTTAAAAAACTCAGTAGGGAAGTACCTTATAATACTGAAAATTTATCATATTTAAAACAGAAATGACTTCCGGTGATCCAAGATGGCGGTTTCATTATTGGTTTACTTGTGATTCTAAATCTGTTGTGCAAAAGCTTACTGCAGGGAAGTTAATTGGTGTGTTAAAATTCTTTCAGATTTATTAGTATTTTGTCGTTTATAACAATATTGAATAATTAAGATTGGTTAACACTTAGTTATAATTTTATAATTACTTTTGCATCCGCGACTTTCCATGTTTTGAAAGTCAACGGCGCCATTTTTGAATTTGAAATTTTCGTTACTTACAAAACTACTAAATATTATACTTTATATTTAAAGTTAAGTAAGGACAATTATTCTAAAAGACATGCCGGCTCTTACAAGATTGAAAACAGGTAGTATCTCCAGAAAATCATGGGCTGAAATAGTACAAGCTGACTCACAGAATGATGATCAAGGGAAAATCAGGAATACGAATAGAGAAAAGGAAAGACAGAAGATACAAGCTTCAAAGGAAACAATTAAGAAAAAAGGAAGATGTCAGAGTAAAATGATAGAGAAAATCAATAATCTGAACATTCATTCAAAGAATAAGGGTGTTGAGAACCTTATGAAAGACCAACAAATCAATAGGCCTACTCATAAAGTTGAACAAAACCTCCCAAGATTAAGGATTTTTCAAATCAGTGGCAATGTGGTAAGTATTAGAGCATTACCAGACAGTAAGATCATCAATGTACTAGAAACAGTTATAGATAAAGGGTCAATAACACACATAAAAAGAACAAATTTTGGCATAATACTCACAATGAACATGACTGAAAAGTCAAAAGCTTTAATAAAACAAATTGAAGTAAGTCCTCTTCAAGTAGAATTGGCACACAGCATTAAAGCTAGGCTTGAATTAGTCAAAGAAACCAGGAAATGTGTAATTAAAGGAATACATGTAACAGTTCCAGAGGAAGAAATAAGAACTAGACTACAAACAGAAAATCCAAAATATAGGATTCTTAAACTGGAAAGGATATCACAACAATTAGGAACTTCAACTGTATTAATAGTTACATTAGAAGGGCAAGAAATACCATCACATTTCTTCAGTGGCAGTACTACAATCAAAACAGAAGCTTACATACCACCAGTCATTCAATGCTCAAACTGCCAGAAATTTGGCCACACCAAAAGAACATGTAGAAGTAAGCCTAAATGTTGATACTGTGCAGGGGACCACACTTATGGTCACTGCAAATTAGTAGAAGATGATAAAGATTACAGAACAAGAAATAAAAACAGAAAATGTGCAAATTGTCTAGGAAACCACAGTGCACGTTTCCTTGGATGTCCACTTTACCAACAAACAAAACTAGCTCTAATAAAATCAGTCAATACTAACACACCATTTAAAGTAGCACTACAACAACATCAATCTTCAGTTGCTACATCTACAACTCCGACACCAAGAGAAATCACAGTCAGAACCAGAAATGTGGAAATAACCCAAAAGAAAAATAAAGTCCAAAAAATACTGACAAAAGATAGCAATCTACCAGAAGAAAGTGAAATAATCAAATCATCGATAACAGAAGATACAGTGAGAAAGGCAGAAGAAATCTTAAAAACCATGAAAAACATACAGCATGAAGTAGCTAAAGATGTGGCTAAATTAGCAGAACTCAAAGAAGAGAATGGAGATTTACTGAAAAGGATTGAGTCAGAAAGACAACTCATAATGAGTGAGCAAAAGTGAACAGATAAAAAACAACTAGAAGAAATGTGGAATGAAAAAATGACAGATTGTCAAAAACTTATTCATTCTGTATCAAACATTGTGAAAGCCTTTATGCTGAATCTTCAAAGTGAACTACAAACTCACTTTAACAGAGAAACCAAAAATCTAGGAGACTTTGTTGTTAAAAAATAAATAAATATATTACACACTTCTCAGAGTAAAAGAGTACAACACTATTTATAACAAACATAACAATTAAATAATGGACGTACAGAACATTAGAATAATACAGTGGAATTGCAGAAGTGCCAAAAAAAATGTACCAGCATTAATAGGCATGTATAAACAATCTAAAGTAATATTTGCCATTCAAGAGACTAATCTTAATCCGAGTCAGCGTTTTACCATCCCTGAATATAAAGTCTTTCGAAATGATAGGACCGAAACTCAAAAAGGAGGAGGTGTTGCATTTCTAGTTAATAAAACATACATAATAACTGACTGGGAATCATTTAGAACAGAAAATTTTGAAGGAATAACTATAACAGTGTCTACTGAGCTAGAAGAAATTAAAATAGTTAACCTTTACTGTTCAAGTGGAAACATAAACGATATCTCAGACGTGAATAAAAGAATAAAGAACAGAACTATCATAGTGGGAGATTTCAATGCTCATCATACAGCTTGGGGAGATTTTTCTGGCTACTACATACTTATATTCTAGAGGATGTTCAGAATTAATTGCTTGGATACCTTCACATGTTGGCATAGAAGGAAATGAAAAGGCAGATAAAGAAGCCAAGAAAGGTAGATCTGATAAAAATCTAATAAATGTAGGGATGAGTAAATCAGAAATTAAGAGCTTAATTAAAGATTTAATAACAGTTGAATGGAAAGCAGAGTGGGATAAAAATCTGAAAGGACGACATGCATATAAGATGTTCAGGGCTCCAACAAGAAAATGTCAGATATCTAGGGAATTGAAAATTCCCAGTAATAAGAAACTTCTCAGACTACAGCTGGGAAAAGGCTATTTCAGAATAGAAGAACCTTACTGTGCAGGATGTCTTCAAGACAATTCTTCTTCTTCTGTCCTTAGCCACTGACCGTCAAAGCAGTCAGTGGCCATTACGCCTAGTGGCGTCTTAGGGCAACAGCAGATAGGTTTTCTTTGCCATTGTTTCCCATCACGCCTATTGGCGTCTTTAGGGCAACGGCAAATCAACCCATTTGCTGTTGTTTCCGTAATCGAAGTGACTGGCAAACGGGTGATCAGCCCGTTGGTTCAAGACAATAATTTAGAACATTTCTTGTTAAAGTGTAAGAGGTATGAACAAATGAGAATACCAATATTGGATTATTTGCAGGCATCCAACTTACCTATAAATATAGAGGAGGTGTTGAGAATAGACAAACCTAGGGAACTGCATAATATAGTCAAACAATATCTAACACGAACACATGTTAATATATAGTGGCTGGGAATGTGAAGGTCTGATGCTGTTCTTACAATGCATGTGACTTTAAACAGATGAAAGTCAGCGACTCATAGCTTGACTGCCTGCGTCAGGACCAGCGAACCAGAGCTGGTCAAGACCGCACTCCACCTCCACGTGGTGGTCCTGGAAACAGTCTGCAGCTGTGCAGTCTGGCTGAGCGAGTGTGGATCGAAATGGGAAGGCAAACCCGGTCCTAAAAAATGCAGTGCAGAAGTCGGATGTGTCGACCAAAAGGTGCAGATATCACAGCTTAGGCGTAAACAGACACAACGCAACCACCGTCCTTTTCAGGACGAACGAAGAAGAAGAAGAAGAAATTAAATATCTGGTAAAGTCCGTTATATAACAAGAACCACCAGGCCTTTACACCCCTCCACTTTAATATTATTCTTGTTCATAGTTTCTTCTTGATTTTGTTTGTTTGTTTTTTATTTTATTATTTAACGTATAGGCCTAAGCACAATTGTGAGTATCCCTATTTTCAAATGTGATGCCACTTTCTCATGTCGGCAGTTGTACATATTATTTGGAATTGAAAACAATATGTATCCTAATTATAACCCAGCAGAGGTTGAACGGGATTTATGTTTATCTTCATTAATGTAAAAAAAAAAAATATCATATTTAAATGCAGAAATTACAATGGAAGAGGTTGAAAATATGTTAGGAAACTCTTTACAGAGCGATACAACAGGAGGCAATCTGATCATCAGAAGTAGTCCCCCCATCGGACAAGTGTTTCGGCCCAGTATACTCCTTTACACTCTAAGGGGGACGGGCCTACTTGGGTCATGACTCCCAAACGTCTCAGCCTCCTGTTGTCTTGTATCGAAAATGAACCTATTTCACTTATGGTAGCAACTTTAATCCACAATTCCGCCAGCCGTGGAGGCAATTGTGAAAGTAACAGAGAGAAGACAAATTATTCCGGTCGTTCCGTCGCGCACACTGAGACACCATCGCGAAGCCGCCGAGCCTAGCCACTGCGCATTCGCCACTGAAATTCTGACATTGACACCCCTATAATATACACTGCCTGTTGCCCCTCGGTCACAGCCCGTTCACTAGTACACCAAACAAAATTTATCATATTTAAATGCAGATATTACAATGGAAGACATTGAAAATACAATTAACAGGGTTCGTAGCGACCTGGAAAAACATTGAAAAACCTGGAAAACGGAAAAAAATATTCCAGGCCTTGAAAAGCCTGGAAATATGGCTAAAAGCCTTGAATTTTCCGCATCGGACCTGGGAAAAAAATTTCATATCGAAAGTTGTCCATTTTCGGTTATTGAATATTGGTGGTATTTTTCGTTAAACTTCAGTTACCGTACCGTATAATTTTTACTTCCCTTTGCGCACTAACTCCATTTCCAGACATTTTCGGCGGTTTGTGTTTTCTGCGATTTGAGTTAATGATGTAGACGCAGATTTATTTTTAGCGGGGTCACGTCTGCTACTGGAAAACTACCGGGACAAAATTGATTTATAACCTCAGACCTAAGGGTCTTTTATGTTTGGACATGCGCCCTAATATAACCGACTGTTGAACAGGACGCGCCTCGCCAAAACTTTAAAAAAAAAAACGCCAAGAACTTGTCTCTATGCATTCAAGTTGTATTAAATCGTTCATTTCAACTGAGGTAAGTAATAAATTCTAGTGGCTGGGAATGTGAAGGTCTGGTGCTGCTCTTACAACGCATATGACTTTTAACAGATGAGTCAATTAAATATCTGTTAAAGTCAGTTATATAACTGGAACCACCAGGCCTTTACACTAGAGATGGCTACTGTGTGTATGTTTCGAATCAATGTTTCGATACAGTATCGTACCCGAAAGATTCGATACAGAGCCTTCTTGCCGTATCGATACAGTGTCAGTTCCTGACTGTTTTGCAGAGACGCACTGTCTCATGCAGATTCGACACATAGCCGGTTTCGTGTATCGAAACTGCAGTTTCAGTTCCCGTCTGCCTCGCTGTTTTGCAAAGAGGCACATTGTATCATTGTCTCACCTTCAGGGGCCTTTGTAAAAATGTGTCAAGCGTGCGGTACATTAGGCGTTCATAATAGTATGGAAAATCAAACAAGTCAAAAAAAATTTTTTTAAATAATTCCTCAGGACTGAAAGAGGCTTACTACTACTAGGTGTCTGCTCGGTTTGAGTTGAATCATTGTCGCTGACTGTACCTATTCTAGTTTTATATAATGTGTCATTATTACTGTTATTATTATTATTATTTTTTTCACTTTTACTGCAGCTGTCAGCATGTTCCCCTTGCATATCATCATAATGAAAACGACTGTGTAAAATTCTTAACAGTGGTCACACGAAATACCATAGATTTGTACTAACGAGAATAAGTAAATCTGCATACTAGGGTGTCACGACTCATGTCTCGTTGTTTCAGTTAATTTACTTGTAGTCTGCTGTTTCGAAACAGTTCCATAGTTCTATTTCATCCAAGCGCTCATTATACTCATGTTACGGTACTCTTCATTCCTGACTTTAGGCGCTCTCTTAAGAAAACGTGTTTTGTTTATACATAAAATAGTGTTTAAAACTTGTGATCAACCTCATTTAATCTTCATTTATGGCGGGGAGAAGCCCTGTTTGGGATTATTTTGTAAAGATCAAAGACAACAAAGTAAAATGTAACGTGTGTTCTGGTATTTTATCATTCAAGGGTTCGTCAACTTCAAGTTTGACTAGGCACTAGAGATGGCTACTGTGTGTATGACGGTATGTGTCGAAACAATGCTTCGAAACAGCGAGCGATTCGACACTTCCTGCTTGTTTGTTTCGTCTGCCTCGCTGTTTTGCAGCGACACACTGTCTGAGCCTATGTAAAATTTGAATCAACCGTTCGGAACATTAGTATGGAATATCAAACATGTCATATTTTTCAGGGATGTGTTATGATGACTTGATTTTACAAGTGATATTATTTTTGCTGAGAAGTTATAGACACTGGAAATTGTGTCAGTGCTGCAGTTGTCAATGTTTTAGGCGCTATGTTAAAGTTAAAAGTGTCCGTGTGTTCGTATAAATGTAATATACACTTTATTAGCTCTGCTGATATGTGTACTCGGTGTGGATTTGAATCATTGTCTACCAAATCTAGCTTACTCTAGTTTGATATCATGTGTTATTATTACTGTTGTTATTATTATTGTTGTTTTTTTTATTATTTTCCCATATACTGCAGCTATCATCATATCTACGTTTTATTTCATCATAATGAAGACTTGTGTAAAAATATTGAATTGTGGTCACACGAAACGCCATAGATTTTCACACACGACAGTAAAAACTGAGAAAATTGTCTCACACAATTCATGTATACCCGCCCCGGTACTGTCTATAAGAGACTTCTTTCTCCCCTATTATACGGGCAATTGTGTCGACACACTGTTTCGACACACTGTTTCGACACAGTATAATTAATTGAGCCGACTGTCTCGAAACAACGGAGTGTATCGATTCGTCCACCTCTACTTTACACCCCTCCACTTTATTATTCTTGTTCAGAGTTTCTTCTTGATTTTTATTTTATTTTAGCGTATAGACCTAAGCATAATTATTATTGTCCCTATTTACAATGATTTGTTAAATATGATGCCACTTTCTCATATCGGCAGTTGTTCATATTATTTGGAATTGAAAACAATATATATCCTAATTATAACCCAATAGAGGTTGAACGGGATATTTTTCTTCATTAATTAAAAAAAAAGTTATAAATTCATTTATCTCATTTATAAAACATATTTACATAAGTGCAGTTTATAGATAGGCCTACTGCACTTGCGTCTGTAATTTACAATGTAGGCCTATTTACAGTTTTATTTTTAACCATGGCCAAAATTAGTGTTTTAATGAAATTTCTTGGTTTACAAACTGCTAATGGGAATATGTTTGACACAGTTTAAGATGGTCAGGAATAGAAATTGATGGCGATTCCATATTCTATAGCCTACCCTGTTATCAGACCATGTCCCACTGTTCATTTCACCACATTTTTTGGAAATAAATATATTTTGAATGCTTTTTTTATTATATTTATGATGAAGAGACATATCCTGTTCTCCTCTGCAGGGTTATAATTAGGATATGCCTAGGCCTACATATTTTCAATTCCAGATAACATGAATAACCACCGATACATGAAAGTAGCATCACATCTGTCAAATCACTGTAATTAGGATAAATGAAAATTACCAATTTTGTGCATAGGCCTATGTTTTTTAAAATAAAAAAATAATTTAAATTTTTTTTTTAATCGAAACAAACAGAAACGATAAAACAAAACAAACCCCAACCAAAAAATCAAACAAAAATAGTAAAGATGAGGAGGGGGTGTGTGTGTGTAAAGGCCTGATGTTTCCAGTTACATATTTAATAGATTTTCACTTATCATAAGTGTTATAAGGATATCATCATACCTTCACCCTCCCAATTACTATATATTAACTTTTGTTCTAGTTAAATATTGTTTGACTATATTATTCATGCGTTTAGAACTTTGACTTGGTAAATTTACATAGCTTAGGCCTACTCATAAGTTATTTGTGTGTTCCATTTTTTTTTTTAAACAGAAAAGAACACAACTCCAAGGAGCAGTTTTTCCCTCAGAAACATCAAAACCATTTAACACTACTCCCTCGGACACGTCAGAAACGTCTAACACTACTAGGAGACCTACAGATGTGACATCATTTGTGACCAAGGAAGAAACTCTCAGAGCTGAGATTATTTGGATTCTTTTTTTCAGTGAAAAGTCACCATAGTTTTAATTCAAATTTCATACGCAACAAGGGACATATTCTCTTCTGTGGTAGTTTTTATTCAGCCTTCAGCTTTATTTCAAGACCTGAAATTCAGATTGGTGCATTTGGAACAGTAGCTGAAAATAGGAAGCATTTTCCTGTAGCACTGAAGAAAAAAACAACTCATCCTGTGTTTTGTGTGACAGAAGATAAGGCATGCCGACAGTCACCTGGCATGATACGAAAAGATTTAAACTTATATCTACTGTTCAGTCCAATGATAATATGAACAAGACAGTTAGAAAGACAAATTCTTTAGGGCAGAACAATTCAGAAGCCAGTGCTTGCAGAAAAATACAGCAAAAGTATGGGAGGTGTCGACCACTTCAGCCAACTAGGTGCAAGCTACCCCTACCCACACAGATTCTATTTTTATATCATTTCTTAGTTGAAACTGCCCTGGTCAATGGGCACATAACCTACAACACTGCCAACTCTACAAAAAAAATCAAAGCAAAGATCAGGATGTCAGTATGACTCTTATTGAACCTGCTATTCTTCGACGCAATGTGACGCCTTCAAAACCACAGGTCACAACAACATGACTTACTGAGCACCACTTCATTAATAAATATGAAAGGGCAAGGTACAAACCAGACTGTAAAGTGTGTAAGGCTGCAGGGAACAGAAGCCAGACTTGTATGTACTGCCCAGATTGCAATGTACCTATATGCCTGATACCCAGCTTCAAGTTATACCACATAGTCAAGGATTATCAAAGATCCAGACAAAGACTATGGCAGAAGCCTACAGCTACAACTTCAACCCCAGTTAATGAAAAGAGCAGCTCAGACTCCAACTAGAGGTACTTAACTACTCAAACATTTACAAACGCTCATTGTCAGATGCCACAGACGCAGAATACATTCAAAAAAGACAAACACGAAAAATACAGTTTATTTTTGCATTTTATTCACAATTTTATTAGCTTTTTATGTTGATATATGTGGTTAATCGTTAAATCAATACGTCAATCAAGCTTATTTTATTCATTACCATCCATGTCACTAACATTTTATTGTGCTGATGTTGAACAAATTCACTAAACACTGGAAAAAGATGTCTGTTTTTCAATCTTTTATGAATTTAAAAAAAAAAAAACAGTTCTTTTTAAAGAAATCTGCAAACACCGTTGGTAATGGGAGACGGTAATGCTCCGGATTTCTGGTCAGCAAAGTGATAATTATATCTGAGAAAATTAGATGAGGAAAATATTAGAGTTTCCCATCCATGCCTGGACCTGGAAAATGCTTGAAGAAATTTGCAATGAACCCTGAATTAAGGACAAAACAAATACATCAGCAGGGCATGACATCTTGAGCTATGAAATCTTGAAACACATATCAAGAAGTACCATAAAAATTATAACATCCCTTTTTAACAAAATTTGGAACACAGGAAAAATTCCCAAATCAAGGAAAACAGCAGTAATTATTCCAATACTAAAACCAGAAAAAGATGCCCATGATGCCAGTTCATACAGACCAATTTCTTTAATTTCCCATCTAGGTAAAATATTAGAAACCATAGTAAATAAAAGATTAAAGTTTTATTTGGAAAAAAATAATTTATATAATCAAACTCAGTCAGGATTTAGGAAGAACAGATGCACTATGGATCAGATAATTACATTGGAACATGAAGTAAAATCAGGATTTCAAAACAAAGAAAAAACTGGTAGTATTTTTAGATATAGCTAGGGCTTATGATGAATGCTGGAGAGAGTTGTAAAAAATAAAATTATAGACATAAATATCCAAGGGCAAAACATTAATACAGAGCAAACCACTTGATATCTAGGAATGATATTGGACCAACAGCTGAACTGGAATAAACACATAGATAAACTAGTGGAGTCTTGATGAGGATTGACTAACTTATTAAGATATTTGAAAGGTAATGGATGGGGTGCAAGCACTAAGACAATGCTCACTTTTTATAAATCTTTTATTAGAGGAAAAATAGATTATGGAAGTATAATATATGACTGCTGCACACAGTAACAAGATTAAATTCTCGCAACATCATTTTATTACAATATCTATTTTATAACGCAAGGGCAACAACTGCTTGAAATTTATAGTTACTTTTCTCGGTAAGCATTTGTCTTCTCGCGTTGGTATCGAATGCAGTTAAGTTTGAGCTGTGGTCATTTTGCGCTGGACTGCGCATGACTTGTCTTGCTTCTTGGTCGATCGGTTTCCGCCCACCACTAGTGGAGTGAGCGATTTGGAATGGCGAAAGAGATGCCTCGTTGAAGAGGGGATCTCCGCTATTTTTTGTTCTGTCAGGGATGTGTAGTCCTCTTAATGGATATTTCGTTTATTCGAGATAATACCTCTAGTGTTTCCCACATGCCGGGAGGCGTGATATTTCTGTGTATTTCATGAAAGCAAGGTAAATTGACTTTTTCATTAACTCTATCGATTTTGGGTCGTGAGCGATTTCGATTCATAGCCTGTCTTCGAAAGTCGTCGTCACGAGATGTTTTCCCAGCTCACATGTCGCTGTATTGTACTGCATCGGTTGATGCAGGTCCCAAGGACCATTACTTGCTACTTTGTTAAATGAACTAGGTTTGAAAAACCTTTATTATCTAGAGGATATTTTTGAGGACATTATTTATACTTCGGCAGACGTGTCTGTCTTGCTGAAGTCAGACTAAGGAGAGTGAACTGATCTCATACATCTGGTTATCTCCTGGCTGTTATAGAAAAGGATGGAGTTTTTCACCTGACTACATTTACAGCACTATGAAATATAACATGCATCTGACTCATCATTGTAATGCTGTCTACCGTCTATTGCTGTATTGAATGTTGCTGTGATAATGACTGTTTGATGTGCCTACATATTCGCGTAACCATTTTGTCACTGTGGCGTCCACAATAAATAATGAAGAAAAACGTCAACGGCTGTTTCAAGAATCATTGACTTTATACGTCGTGAGTTTACTGACGTCCTATGTGGATTGCCCTGTTATTTTTGTATGAACATTGTTTTGACTGAACACATCTGCACACTACACAAAACCAGACATGCGGATACCATCCATCATCATATGGCATCACGCATCATTTGGTGGCCATAAGCTGGTTTGATTCTGGTACCAGCAAACACGGGGTCCCTTACCCACTTCATTTTCAACAAGAATTCATCAGCATCCTTCAAGAAATTAACATTCTTCAATACAGTCAACATCTTCAAAATTTTCAAAGTACTCGGCGTTGCCCGGTAAAAGTCAAAATTTCAATTTTTTGACGGAAACAAGAATTTGACAGTACCCGGCGTTGTTACATGTTGCCGGATAACTCGGACTGCTGTTATCTTTTACGCAAGTCAAGCAAGTTGCTGCTGTCAAGGTTCCAGTGCTGTCGTTTTTGTGAAGGTCAAGTGCCGGTTGAAACGGGTTGTTTTCTGAAGAAGGCCAAGTACCGATTTCCATCAACTTACTTTTGGATTAGAAGGTCAAGTGCCGAAACAACTCAACACACAGTATTTCAGAAGCTCTTGTACCATCGTGTTAGCAGTGGAAGCAGTTCAGATGTGCCATCATCGTTGGAGCTTCGCTCTTTAGGACGTTGATTGACATCCGTTTTTTCTGCTGTTCTACGATTGGAAGCCTATAAGTTAAGTGGCCTGTTTGTATGTAAACTGTGCCCTTATACTTCTGCTGAGTCTTCTGTGTATCATCTCATTCTATATGTTATATGTCTATATGTTATTTGTATATTTATATGTTTATATTTCAGCGGGTTCTCGGTTGGGTGGTGTCTCCGTTAGATTATGCCACGTCATAGAGGTCGTCTATTGTGAGCGTTTTCTGTAGGGTTTGCAAATTTCCGATACTGGAATTTGCTAAGCGACTTCTGTTGCTATTTATGTTAGCTGTGATGACATGTTTTAATATTGTTTTCGTTATTATTTCGCATTCTTTAGTTTTGTTTTGATTTGTTTGTATTTGTTAGCCTACTCTTGTCTATAATTTAGTTTCATACAACATTTTTGTTTATACACTGTGGTGTCATGTATTTTGTTTAATTCTATCGTAGATATCGTCACATTTTTTGTGATATTTCATTAATTTCTGCTTTATTTTTAGTTGATTTCTGCGAACGTTTTTGTATTGTTGCTGATCTTTGTTATTGTTTACATTGTTATTGTTTACATTGTTTGCATTGTTTACATTTTCAATGTTTACATTCTGCATGTGTTTACATAGTCATTGTTTACAGTTATAGTAATTAGTTAATGGGCTATGCTAATGCACTGTTACTACTACACTGATGATAAATGAATGATGAATAGTGTCGTGCACTATTGAATGAGAAGTGCACTTATGATCAAGAATTGAGTGCTGATATTTCATATACAAGTTCTTTGATTGGAGACTTGTTTCCCACAGAGACTGGGATAATATAAGGTGATGTGAATATACAAGTGCTTAATTAAGACTTGTTACACTTAGGTTTGAAATAAATTAGTTAATTATTTCAGGTTTTGGACTCATATGTTAGACAACATGTCTACATTTGAGCACTTTATTGAGCAGGGTAAATTGCTTGGGAAGACTGGTGATAAGTTAGAAGAATTTGCAACTGCTCGATATGATAAAGCAATGGAAGCTGAACAAAAGAAACTGCAGATGCAGGTGGATGAAAAAAGATTCCAAATGGAAATGGAAAAACAAAAAAGGGAATCAGAAGCTGAGGAAAGAAAACTCCAGCTAGAAGCTGAGAATAAAAGACTTGAAAAAGAAGCTGAGAATAAAAGACTTGAAAAAGAGGCTGAAAATAAAAGACTTGAAAAAGAGGCTGAAAATAAAAGACTTGAAAAGAAGCTGAAAGACTTCAAAAAGAGGCTCAGGCTGAGGAAAGAAGATTACAGAGAGAGTCTGATGAGAGGAAAGAGAAAGCAAAAATGGAACATGAAGAAAAGGTCTTAGCTTTAGAGTTGGAAAAATTGAAATTGACGAGCATGAGTAATGGTAATGATTCAAACAAGGGTTCATCTTCTGGTAAGGCTAATAATGATACTTTTAAGATTAAGTTACCAACATTTAGTCCTTCCAGTGATGACATAATGTTCTATCTGGACAGATTTGAACAAGCATGTACAGCTCATAACATAGACAAAGCAAAATATGTTTATCAGTTATCAGGGATACTGACAGGTAAAGCTCTAAGTATATTAAATATGGTGGATGAACCTGACAAGAACAATTATGAGGTTGTCAGGGCCGCTTTGTTAAAGAAATATCAGCTTAACGAAGACGGCTATCGTCTACAATTTAAAAACATGTTACCTGAAAATGGAGTTGAATTCTCCGAGTTTATTGCAAGAATACGCATTACTTTCTCACGATGGGTTGAACTATCTAAGACGGAAAAAACTTATGAAGGACTTATGGACTTAATACTTAGAGACAAAGTCATGTCGTCTGTCAATGAGTCTTTCCTTGCTTTCCTTCATGAACGTAAACCTAAAACAATAAAAGAAATGGAAGATTTCTGTTGCCAATACGTAACTGCGCACCCACACATAACCATGGGTAACTCTAAGGTGAAAGAAGGTTTACCAGTTGCTTCGGCAGCTCCGTATGGTCAAAACTTTGCTCGTAGATTCCAACAAAATTTTGATAGAAAGAGTAGCGGTAATTTCTGTCAAAATCATGGAAATCAATTTCATGGTGATTCTTCTTCGAAGAATTGGAGACAACCTGATAGTGGTCGTTACTATCACCCTAATAATTATAAGCATTTCAAAAGAGGATATGGTAATAGAGGTTATTCCTGCCGAAGACCTCAGAACCAAACAAATAGATGTTCGCATCAATGTGAACATGATAGTAATCGTGGAAACTGGAATTCGAACCAGGATAACAATTACAATAGAGACAATAATAACTGCAGAGATAATAATAACTCTGATAACTTCAGAGGTAATAATAGTCGGGGTAGATCTCAACACAAAAAAAAGAGATATCAGCAGGCTAATGCTGTACAACAGGAAACTGAGGGAGCCTGTAATCATGTTGTTGATAGTAAAAACTTTGACGCTGTCACTGGTTCTGCTTTTGACTTTGAGAGAGCAAACAAATGCCCCCAATGCAGTACTTTATTCGAACCGGGTACCATAACTACTTTGAGTTGTGGTCACCCACTTCCCGCTCTTCCTGCTGCTGTTGCGCATGACGGGAGGGGTTCTTTAATTCTACATAAGGGTCTTGTTAATGATACTCCGGTCTCACTACTTTTCGATTCCGGATGCACCACTATTGGTGTTAGACAATCGCTTGTAGATCCATCTTGTGCTACAGGAAGGGTTATTAAATGTGTCACATTTGGCGGCACTCTAGAAAAATATCCTACTGCTGTAATTCGCATTGCCACTCCTTTCTTTACTGGAGATGTGCATGCTTGTCTCTTACCTAATCCTATTGCGGACCTTATTATTGGTCGTATTCACGGAGTTAGGGAGTGTACCCCACAGCAGATTGCTGCTTGGGAAGATAATAACATGCAAGCTACAAATGCAGTAGTTACAAGAGCACAAGCTCTACAAACACCCGAAACTTCACTGAATAGTGATAATGAAGTTGATAGCCAAGATAGTCACTTAGTAATCACTCGTGACTCTTTCATAAAATTGCAAGAAGAAGATCCTTCTTTAAAAAAATTCTTCGTTCTTGCGAAGAAAGGTGATCCGAATCAGGATACAAATAGAAAATCTTGGATTGCAATGAGAAACGGCGTACTTGTACGTATGGTACAAGATTCGACTACGTCGGCACATTCGCAAATTCTTGTTCCCAAGAGCATGAGAGTCCAAATATTACAACATGCTCATGACTCGCAATGTGCTGGACATATGGGTTTTGCCCGTACGAAGTCGAGAGTCCTTGCGGCTTTCTTTTGGCCTTTTGTCAATAAGGACATTCGTATTTACTGCCGATCATGCAAGGTATGTCAGGAGGTCAAATCTAGAGGACCACGACATGCTGCGCCTATCCAGGCTGCTGACATTCCTATTCGGCCGTTTCAGAAAATGGCCATAGATATTATTGGCCCTTTTAAGGTCAAGTCGGCCAGAGGACATCAGTTTATCCTTACATGTGTCGATATGTGCACACGTTGGCCAGAGGCTATTCCTCTTAAGAGCATATCTACTACAGATATCGCAGATGCTCTTTGGTTGATATTTTCTCGCTTGGGGTTCCCCAGAGAAATATTGTCAGACCATGGCACTCAACTCATATCTGACACTATGTCACAGGTAATGTCTACCTTACATATTGAACGATCTCTCAGTAGTATCTACCATCCTATGTCTAATGGGTTAGTTGAGCGTCTGAATAGAACGCTCAAGACTTTGCTTGGTAAGATAACTGAAGATCATCCTCAAGATTGGGACAGGGTTTTACCCGCGGCTCTCTTTGCCTATAGAGAAGTCCCTAATGAACACACAGGATTTTCTCCCTTCGAACTTGTCTTTGGCGCGCGTCCACGCGGCCCTATGTCTTTATTACACGATCTCATCACTGCCGATGATATTAGCGATGAAACTCAATCCTCATATGAGTATGTCATTGCTCTTAGACAAAAGATCATTGAGGCATGTAAGCTAGCAACTGCTTCATCAGAAATTGCTAAAGAGAAGGCAAGGCAGTTTGCTAACAAGAATAGATGTCTACGACAACTTTGTCCAGGTGACAAAGCATTCGTCCTACTCCCCAGTAGGGAAAATAGACTTCTTATTGCATGGAAAGGTCCGTATGCAATAGTCTCTCGGATTTCCGATGTTGACTATGTGGTCGATATTGATGGAAAGCATAAAACTTTCCACATAAACATGCTTTCGGAATTTCACGAACGTCCGGACTATTTGCTGCCTATTTTCCAGGCAACGGATGATGCTCCTGCACCTCACGGTCATTATTCATCCCTGTCTGTCATTCAGGATGAGGAAGCTACCTTCTCTGATGTCAACCTTCCCCTTCCAGTGGTTCCATTACATTCCACGGAATCTTGGAAAAACGTTTCTGTTTCTCCTAATCTTTCTGGTGACGAACATCGACAAGTCTCGTCGATGTTACAAACATTTCAGGATGTTCTCACTGACATTCCTGGACACACAGATGTCATAGAACATGACATAATTCTTACCGACAATAATCCAATTAGGGTTAGGCCGTATCCTATTCCTATACACTTTCAGTCGCAAGTGGAAAAGGAATTGGATGAAATGATTCAATTAAATATAATTGAACCATCGACTTCACCATATTCTTCTTCCATGGTTATTGTCCGGAAGAAGGATAAGAACATACGAATTTGCGTTGATTATCGCAAATTGAATCAGGTCACAAAGTTCGACGCTGAACCGATGCCTTTGTTAGAAGATCTACTGATTAGACTTTCTAATTCTAGATTCTTCACTAAACTTGACTTGTCTAAAGGTTATTGGCAAGTGCCTTTAGCAGAGCATGCCAAACCTCTTACTGCTTTTTCTACACCTAGGGGTCTATTTCAATGGAATGTTATGCCTTTTGGTCTCATGAACGCCCCTGCCACTTTCGTTCGCATGATGCGTCGAATTCTGTCACATCGTTCGGATGTCATCGCATACTTAGATGACATCTGTCTCTTCAGTGATACCTGGGAAGATCACTATTTAGGGTTATATGACTTACTGTCCACTCTACGTGAGAATAATTTGACAGCAAAACCTTCTAAAGCTTTTGTTGGTTTTGGTGAAATCTCTTTCCTGGGTCATCGTGTTGGTCATGGTCTCTTGAAGACAGAAGACCACAATACTTCCAAAATACTGAACATCTCTGTTCCTAAAACGAAGAAACAAGTTAGGAGTCTCTTAGGTTTAATTCAATTTTATGGGAGATTTATTCCAAATTTATCTTCGATCATGGCACCTCTCTCAACATTGTTGAAGAAAGGTTCGCCTAATCTGGTCCGTTGGTCTGAAGAATGCCAATCTTCACTAGACCAAATCAAGAATATATTTTCTTCTCCTCCCATCTTAAGATTACCTACTCTTGATAGGACTTTTGTTCTTCGGAGTGATGCTTCATCCACTGGGATTGGAGCAGCACTGATGCAAGAATATGCAAATACTCTGCATCCTGTTATGTACATTTCTAGAAAACTAAATGCGGCAGAGAGGAACTACTCGGTTTTAGACCGTGAGTTGTTAGCGATGGTTTGGTCAATTCTAAAGCTACAAAGATTCCTCCTGGGCGCACATTTCATTCTAGAGACTGATCAGAAAGCTCTTACAGCTATTCAGACTAAGAATTTGAAGAGTTCGAGATCCACTCGATATGCTATAGCTCTTCAACCTTTTCACTTCACGGTACGAGCTATCCGTGGTGCGGATAATGTGATGGCTGACATTTTGTCTAGATGCCCACATGACTCCAACTAATACTTCTGTCCTATATTCCATATATTACAGAGTCATAACACACCTATATTTCTACAATAGATTAGCACATCTGTACTTACTTTATATGTACACACTATCGTGCTTTGTTGTCATCTTCTTCTGTTCGTTTTTTAAGATGATAGAGGAGGACTGAGTAGTTAATATAAGGGCCGTTAGTTTACTAAACAGCCACAATTATTAATAATGTATTGTACCTTATGAAGCATATTAGTTATTAATTAGCATTATATTGCTTGTACTTTCTCAGAATGTCATTGTTGAGCTGAGGACTTACCTTACTAGTATCAAGCATGACGAGTTCTAGATTGTGTACTTACCCTCGGAATACCAGAGCATATGTCCTGGATCGTCATGTAGTTTAACTTTACTATGTACTTATGTCATTACATGTCAAAGAATGTACTATTTAAATTTTCCTATCAGATTTGTACATCCATTTTTAAAGACAATATTAGAGTATGCTGTTTAATGATGATTATAGTAACTTGCATACGTATATTGTGTTTACATGCTAACGTGATGTGTGTTGGTGACACCTCCCCGATGTGAATATTTTTTGAGACATATTTATTTTTCTGTTGAGGTATATCCTCACCAGACACTCTATATTTAGCCTCATGTTAGGCAATTTAATTAATTATCAGCGCATAATTCGTGCGTTTTGAGCCGCTTATCGCATGCTCTTTGATATTTAAAAAAAAAAATATGTTCCACATTTTTTTTTTATCGGGAGGAGGTGGTGATATGTTGCGTGATAAATTCTCGCAACATCGTTTTATTTCAATATCTATTTTATAACGCAAGGGCAACAACTGCTTGAAATTTATAGTCACTTTTCTCGGTAAGCATTTGTCTTCTCGCGTTGGTATCGAATGCAGTTAAGTTTGAGCTGTGGTCATTTTGCGCTGGACTGCGCATGACTTGTCTTGCTTCTTGGTCGATCGGTTTCCGCCCACCACTAGTGGAGTGAGCGATTTGGAATGGCGAAAGAGATGCCTCGTTGAAGAGGGGATCTCCGCTATTTTTTGTTCTGTCAGGGATGTGTAGTCCTCTTAATGGATATTTCGTTTATTCGAGATAATACCTCTAGTGTTTCCCACATGCCGGGAGGCGTGATATTTCTGTGTATTTCATGAAAGCAAGGTAAATTGACTTTTTCATTAACTCTATCGATTTTGGGTCGTGAGCGATTTCGATTCATAGCCTGTCTTCGAAAGTCGTCGTCACGAGATGTTTTCCCAGCTCACATGTCGCTGCATTGTACTGCATCGGTTGATGCAGGTCCCAAGGACCATTACTTGCTACTTTGTTAAATGAACTAGGTTTGGAAAACCTTTATTATCTAGAGGATATTTTTGAGGACATTATTATACTTCGACAGACGTGTCTGTCTTGCTGAAGTCAAACTAAGGAGAGTGAACTGATCTCATACATCTGGTTATCTCCTGGCTGTTATAGAAAAGGATGGAGTTTTTCACCTGACTACATTTACAGCACTATGAAATATAACATGCATCTGACTCATCATTGTAATGCTGTCTACCGTCTATTGCTGTATTGAATGTTGCTGTGATAATGACTGTTTGATGTGTCTACATATTCGCGTAACCATTTTGTCACTGTGGCGTCCACAATAAATAATGAAGAAAAACGTCAACGGCTGTTTCAAGAATCATTGACTTTATACGTCGTGAGTTTACTGACGTCCTATGTGGATTGCCCTGTTATTTTTGTATGAACATTGTTTGACTGAACACATCTGCACACTACACAAAACCAGACATGCGGATACCATCCATCATCATATGGCATCACGCATCAGTGGAGTCTTGATGAGGATTGACTAACTTATTAAGATATTTGAAAGGTAATGGATGGGGTGCAAGCACTAAGACAATGCTCACTTTTTATAAATCTTTTATTAGAGGAAAAATAGATTATGGAAGTATAATATATGACTCTGCTGCACACAGTAACAAGATTAAATTAGACAAGACTTCAGCATCAGGCTTTATGTACAATTGCAGGTGCAATCAGATCAACATCAATGGGAGCTATAGAGGTGGCTTTAGGAATTCTACCCTTAGAATTACAGAGAAAGGAGTTCAGACTAAATTACATGAACAGAGTTATGTTAGATAAGTCTCACCCAGCACATACATTTTACCAGATGCCAACTAACAACTCAGGCCAATCCAATGAATACCTCTAGATACCTTACAGGATGGAAGTCTATGGAGGAAATTGTTCATCTGGGTACATTAATTACATCAATTAATAACAGTTGTGAATACAAGCCAGTAATTCCGCCCTGGGAGATCGAGAAACCAGACACGGAGTACCACCTAGCAGAAATACTTAAGAAAACAAATAATATAGAAAATATTAAAAACACAGCCAATAAATATATACAACAAATATCAAAAGACAGCATTACTGTGTACACAGATAGATCCAAGGGAGAGGATGGCAAATTGGGGATAGGAATATATATTCCAATATGGAAAATGGCAAAAGATTATATCATCACGGAAAATACATCAATTTTTACTGCAGAGATGGTGGCAATACTAAAATCACTAGAAATATTCTCTAATAACCCTCCCAAAAAACTAACAGTTTTAACTGACTCTCTTTTAACAATTAAAGCACTTAGAAACTTACGAGAATGTAGTAGACCTGATATAGCAGGGGAGATATTTCTGGCTACTACATACTTATATTCCAGAGGATGTTCAATCTTAATTGCTTGGATACCTTCACATGTTGGCATAGAAGGAAATGAAGAGGCAGATAAAGAAGCCAAGAAAGGTAGATCTGATAAAAATCTAATAAATGTAGGGATGAGTAAATCGGAGATTAAGAACTTAATTAAAGATTTAATAACAGATGAATGGAAAGCAGAATGGGATAAAAATCTGAAAGGACGACATGCATATAAGATGTTCAAGGCTCCAACAAGAAAATGTCAGATATCTAGGGAATTGAAAATTCCCAGTTAAAAGAAACTTAGACTACAGGTGGGAAAAGGCTATTTCAGAATAGAAGAACCTTACTGTGCAGGATGTCTTCAAGACAATAATATAGAACATTTCTTGTTAAAATGTAAGAGGTATGAACAAATGAGAATACCAATATTAAATTATTTGCAAGCATCCAACATACCTATAAATATAGAAGAGGTGTTAAGAATAGGCAGACCTAGGGAACTGCATAATATAGTCAAACAATATTTAACACAAACAAATGTTATTATATAGTGGCTGGGAATGTGAAGGTCTGATGCTGTTCTTACAATGCATTTGGCTTTTAACAGATGAAAGTCAATTAAATATCTGTTAAAGTCAGTTATATAACTGGAACCACCAGGCCTTTACACCCCTCCACTTTAATATTACAGTAGAACTCCATTTATCCGAACCCCAATTATCCGAACATCCAATTATCCGAACACTTTTTCCAGAAAAAAAAAAAATCAGTCTCCACCAGTCACGTTAGACTACAGTTCTGAATCTTTTGATGCGGCAAGCTTCAAATGTGTGCGAACAATTTGTAGACAATGAGATGGGCTAATGGACGGTCGCTTACGTACATGAAGTCAGTTAGATCATAAAGTCCGTTAATATCTGGTTTACCAATCCAGTGTACGTGTGAGTTCTAGGCAGAACACTGGCTAAACAGACAGTTCAACTTAAAATAATTGTGTCTGCTACTACAGCAGAATAATTTTGGTGTACACGTATTTCTCTGTGCGACCTGGCATCTTCCAGTAGGCCTAAAGCATATAAAAGGAACCGCAATGTTTTGTCAATTGAAACGAAAACAGAAATTATCAAGAGACTAGGAAAAGGTGAAACTGTGTCTTCATTTGCGAGGATTTTCAATGTTGAGAAAGCTACCGTCTCTGACATCAAAAGTAACAAGGATAAAATTATGAGTTTTGCATCGAAATTGGATAGTGAAAATGGGTCGAAGAAACATAAAACCATGAGAAATGCGAAAGATTTGAAATTGGAAGAGGCTTTGTATATATGGTTTGTGCAAAGAAGAAGCAAAGGGGAACCTATCTCTGGCTCTCTATTGTGTGAAAAGGCACTTCAGTTCAACAGTCAACTTGACGGTCCTCCTGACTTTAAGGCTAGCCAGGGATGGTTAAGAAACTTTAAATCTCGTCATGGCATACGAGAATTGGAGATTCAAGGGGAATCTTCATCTAGCGATGCAACTGCCGCTGAAAATTTTAAAGAAACATTCTTGGCTTTTTTGGAAGAAGAAGGTTATTTACTCGATGATGTGTATAATGCCGATGAGACTGGCTTATACTGGAAATCATTGCCTCAAAAATCACTTGCATCTCAGCGCGAAGCAGCTGCCCCTGGGTTTAAAAAGTGCAAAGAGAGAGTAACAATTTTGGTAGCCGCGAATGCCAGTGGAAGTCATCGTTTACCGGTGCTAATGATCGGCAAAGCCAAAAAAACACGTTGTTTAAAGAATGTGACATGTCTCCCATTGTGCTACAAAGCACAGAAAAGTGCTTGGATGAATAGTGAAATATTTCTTGATTGGTATACAAATCAGTTCATTCCAAATGTGAAGAGGTTGAAAGAACAAGAAAAGAAAACTGGAAAAGTAATTCTTCTACTGGACAATGCACCATCTCATCCAGAGACGGATACATTGAATGCAGTTGATGCAAATTTTAAAGTAATTTTTCTGCTTCCCAATGTAACAGCACTGATTCAACCAATGGATCAGGGTGTTATAGCAAAGCTTAAAAAGATGTACAAGAAGGAAGTCCTGCGTCGTTTATTGTTGGCTGAAGATGAAGAAAGTGTGGTGGCGTTTTCAAAGCTTAATCTCAAAGACTGCTGCTATATGTAAGCTGATGCTTGGACCACCCTGTCACAAGATAATCTCAACAAGGCTTGGAATAGATTGCTTGGGAAAAAAGGAGGAAATGAAACTACTGCAGTGGACACAAATGATGATTGTATAAATGAAGTTGTGGAACTGTTTCAAGCAATGCCCGGATTTTCGGACTGTGACAAAGATGATGCACACATGTGGCTAGAAGATGATAATGATTCTGGTTTTCAGTTTTTGAATGACAAAGAAATTTTGTCTTTTGTGCAAGAAGAAAACCAAATACATGTAGTGACCGATGATGAAGACTCCTCAGAAGTACATGATGTACTTGTAGATTATGAAGAAAACCCAAAACGTCGACCAAGTCCTGAAGAGGCCTTTATAGCACTAGAAACAGCGATGGCTTGGTACGAGCAAGAAGATGACAGCTGTCCTACACAGCTTCTGCTGTTGAAGAGAATGCGGGACTTAGCAGCCAAAAGCAGACTATCCAGTTTGGCGCAAAAGAGGATTCCTCATTATTTTTAAATAGTGGGCTACATCTGTGCAAGTACATGTATACGTAAGTTGCGCCTGGTTTTGAATTGTTTGTAATGTTATTTTGAAAACATTTCTCTTTCTTAACAAAAATAATTAATACAAGTAGTACATGCACTGCAGTGTAATGAAAGATTTTGGTGATACAGTGATCTAATACAGTGTGGGTATTATTATTACAGTACAAGTAAATATGTTTTATAGTGTATTTTCCTTGTGATTGTTAATTATTTTTAGAAATATGTGTACATGTACTCGATACATCATGTAATCCAATTATCCGAACATTTGATTATCCGAACGATGCTCGGTCCCATGGGGTTCGGATAAATGGAGTTCTACTGTATTCTTGTTCAGAGTTTCTTCATGTTTTTGTTTATTTATTTAACGTATAAGCATAATTGTGATTGTCCCTATTTACAATGATTTGACAAATGTGATGCCACTTCCTCATATTGGCAGTTGTTCATATTATTTGGAACTGAAAATAATATATATCCTAATTATAACCCATCAGAGGTTGAACGGGATATTTTTCTTCATTAATTTAAAAAAGACAAGAAAAGAAAATGTATTGACTTTTCATACATTTTTACTAGGCTACTTGCTGAAGAAACATTTTTAGATCAGAGTTACATTTGATTTTTTACGAGAAAGATCGTATAAGCTGTTCTTTTTTGACAAGGTAGAGACATATTGGGAGAGATTAGGTCTTGTAACATATATTTGTTTGCCATCTGGTGGCTTTTGTTTGCCTTTGTGGCTGTTGAGAGGTTTTCCCAAAACACTCCATGTCTTTGCATTGTGCGATTGTAAAACTTATATTGTACTGGTTTCACTGAACCTTTACAAATCTAACTTCAGCACTTTTCATTATGTAAGTACTTTTAGCAGTTGTGGTCCATGTTCTATTCTGTTGAGGATAATTACTAGTATGATTTGAATGTTATTGCAGAAACATTTAATGCAGCAAATTGATAAAAGTTGATGATTTTCTTATTTAAAGGTTTGACAGAGAAACTAAGTTACATCACTAATGATCTGGGCATTAAGGCAATCTGGATCAACTCCATTTTTGTGACGGATAAAGAATCAAGTCTTGGAGTTTTGGATCATAAGAACATTGATCAGTCATTCGGAGTTTCCCTCGACCAGTTCAAAGGATGGCTTAAAAAGCTGAGAAAGGATGGTGAGAATTGTTAAATAAATTGTTGTTATTTAATAGCTCATGTTGTTGGAAGCAGTAATAGATAATTGTATTCACTCATTATATTGGCAGCTTAGACTTTCAACAAGATCAACTTCCTGTCACGTGGCATCTGTTCATAATTGAATCTTCCCATCATGTGACATTTGTTCATAAATTGAACCTTCCTGTCATGTGGCATCTGTTCATAATTATACCTTCTTGTCATGTGGCATCTGTTCACAATTGAACCTTCCTGTCATGTGGTATCTGTTCACAATTGAACCTTCCTGTCATGTGGCATCTGTTCACAATTGAACCTTCCTGTCATGTGGCATCTGTTCACAATTGAACCTTCCTGTCATGTGCCATCTGTTCATGGTCTTTTTTTTTTTTGTATCTTTATTTCTGTCATTTCTCTCCAGATTCCCTTCTCTACGAGTTTATCTTTCTCAATTTTTCTTATTAATAGACATACCAGATCATGTAATGCTATTGACTGTTTTATTCTGTGTCCTGTCCAGTACCATTTTTCTTTCTTCCTCACCTCTTGTTCTGCTGATATTTGTCTGGCCCTTTCTGTCAGATCCACATTGGTCATCTTATACAGTTTTAGTCCTACTCTGTGCAAGCCCCCCCTTCTTGATTGTAGTTTTATGTATATCTAAAATTGTGTTGAAAATCTTCATGCCATTGAATTGGGCTCTCAGAATATCAATAATAAAAGACTTCACACTGTGTAGATACTTACTGCACTACTGTTTCTATCATCATAATTCTATTGGTTCTGAAGATGTCGTAGATGTGTAAACTGGTTGCTGTTGATGACTTGTGTTGAACATATGATGTATCTTGTGAGAGCACAGGTTTATTTTTCCTCCTCAACCTTGCTATTAATTTTGTTTTCTTAAAGGTCTGAAAGTGATCCTCGACCTTATACCTAACCAGACTAGTAAGAATCACACCTGGTTCCAGAAGTCACTGCAGAATGATGGCCAGTACAAAGATTACTACATCTGGGTTAATGGAAGCAGCAATCAGTCTCCCAATAACTGGGTGAGCATCAAATGTTGAAATAATATGTTTTGTGTAGAGCTAAGTTATTGCTGCAGTATGCTCTCAGTTCTTTGATGTTCCCTGCTGCTGAGACTACAGTAGAGGTGGTAATCTTGTTACTCTTAGATTCTTTATCTTGTTTTTGTGGTGTTTGCTGTTTCATTGTTTTATCATCTCTCCAAGTGATTCCATACTTCATTTCTACAGTCTTTCCGCCACATACTGCCTCATCTTCTTTTCTTTCTCTGAGGGTTGATTTTAGTGTCGAAGTTATTATTTTTTTTTTTTTCATATGTCGCACTCACATTGTGTTCTGTCCTGAATAATCAATCTCTCACACTACCCTGCTTTTAATTTGTTCTTAGCGTTCTGTTTTTGAACTTTTTTGTTTTGGGTTTTTGTTACATTGATCCCTGATTTTTATCTGACCAGTCTAATGTTCATCATTCACTTGTCTGGCTACCTCACATGTTTCTTACTAGTAGTGTCATGACAGTGTGGTGAAAGGGGATTTATGCATGTAATTTATTTGTTTTTATGCTTTTAATTATTTTTATACTAATTGCTGGTGTATTGAGGCTAATGCCTGTGGCCCCTTGGTTGAATAGTTTTTCTTTTAAGCCCTTGAAAATGTGCTATAAAATGTTCTTATTATTGATGTGTGTGAAACAGATTTTCAAAGGTTGTCATACCTGGGAGTTGTGAGGATAAGCTCTCACTGCAGATAAATGCTTCTATGGCATGTGCCTCAAATAGCCTCTTGACAACCAAGCCCAGCTCCCGGCCTTAATGTGTGGACAGATAGGGCTTGTGATCCTTGGTTGGCAGCCTAAGAGACGGTAAAACTTTGAATTCCAACCACCGATGCCTTGCGGGAATATCCGTTTATGGGAAAGGCTTTGAGAGGCAGGCTAATGTTGATTCAACATTATTCTGGCAACTCTTGCGACATGGCTGGTACCAAACTATCGGCTACTGCAGTTCCTTTGGATCTACTGGCTGCATGGAGAGGGGGAACATGCTGCATTGGAAACAGCTTGATCTTCATATAACCGTGCCCAAGCTCGCGTCCTTGAGAGGTCACTCCAGCTTCATCCAATAGGTGTTGGCAAAATACGTAAATTAGCAGTTACTAGTTAGAAACATTTTGCCCATTTGGCGTAGGGCATGGAGCCAGGGGCTACTTCCAACAGTGGGAGAGGTTCTAGAATTTCACTAGACATTTACCGCCCACTTCAAACTGGCCAGCCTCCAGTCAATTAGGTGTTGTCCCGCCACTGTCTGCTTTCCCCATTGGGTGCATGGAGATTAGGGTCAAACCCGAACCGTGGACAGAAAATTTCGCACCAAGCAATAATCACTTAGGAGCTTCAGGGCTTGATGAATCGCTTCACCCAAGCATGCAAGGACTTTGGCCTCACATCACAGTAAGCCAAAGAAAACAAATGACAGGATGTGAATGCTGCACCAGTTATCACTATCGATAACTATGAATTGGCAGTGATGCACCACTTCACATACCTGGGGTCTACATTCAACGACAAACTCTCTCTGGACACACAAATTGACAGCCGCCTTTGCAAAGCTGCAGCTCCTTTGCCCGCCTCACAACACGAGTTTGGGGAAACTCCAAACTCACAACAAAGACCAAAGCTGCGGTATATAACGCCTGTGTCACCAGCACACTTCTATATGGCAGCGAGACATTGACAACTTATGCTAAGCAAGAAAGAAGGCTCAATACCTTCCATCTGTAGTGTCTACGCCACATCCTCGATATTTTGTGGAAAGACTAAAGTGACAAATGTCGAGGTGTTGTCACGTGCTGGCCTTCAAAGCATGTATATACTGCTTCTTCTTCTTTGATCCTTAACCGCCGACCGTCAAAGCAGTCAGTGGCCATCACGCCCAGTGGCGTCTTGTAGGGCAACAACAAATTGATTCCACTTTGCTCGGTGGCGGCCATCCTTCGTACAGTGCCCCAACTCTGGTTCATTCTTTGCATCTCAGCCTCCACAGTCCTCTGCCAGGTTGTTTTTGGTCGGCCTCTCTTTTGTTTTCCTTCAGGGGTCCAAAGCATAGCTGTTCTTGTGATGGCATCGGGGTCTCTTCTGAGAACATGGCCAACCCAGCTCCAGCGTCTGCCAGCTATGATGGTGTGCATGTCCTCTTGCTTGCTCCGAGTAAGCAGATCTTGGTTGGTGATGGTATTCGGCCAAAAGATTCGGTGAATTTTTCTTAGGCATGTTGTGTGAAAAGATGACAGTTTCGACATTTCCTTCTCTGTAACTCTCCAGCATTCTGCACCATAGAGAAGCACAGAAAGCACACAGCTCTGATATAATCTTAATTTTGTGCTTGTGCTGATATACTGCTTAAGGTAGTAGTATACCCAGAAAAGGTTAAAAAAAAAAAAAAAAATCCAACAATTTTCATTTTCATGCTTTAAATCATCGTCAACTTGTTCTTGTACTAAAAATAATTCATAGAAGCTTAGAGATACTCAGGTATGATAGGAATCAGTGTTTTTCTACACACACCCCCTTGAGTGATTTGCATAGCAACCAATGTTTATAGTTGGTTAACATGTGAATAATGACCCAACATGAAGGTGCGTAATTGTAAAACTGTGAAATTATAATTATACTGAGGCAACAGGAAAAAGATATTTATAACTTTTACAAGGGGAATCACTCAATGATTTCTTATGAATGTTTCAAAAGTGTGTGTCTAGAAAGCTTTGATCGTAAATTTCAACATTTGTTACATGCATTGTGCATTTTCACCCACATCAACTCTATTTATTGCTAGTTTTATACTGATTCTGTATAATAGTTAGCAGAGCTTCTTTTGTTCACAGTGGGAAATAAGACAAAGACTGGGAGGCGTGTTAAACGTAAATTCCTTGGAAATCGGTACACCAACAAACCATTGCCTGAAAATGAGACACCTATTGTCGATAGTGACGCTATAAAGCCTCTGTGCTCCTCAGCAAAGAAAGTGAAGGACAAGCTAAAAATGACAACAGAGGAAATGGGTTTATCCTTATGGATGTAAAACTGCTGTTTGGGTTTTTATGCGCTAACTTTAGATGTGACAAATGTTATCAGTACTCACTGACCTGTGAGATCGTCGAAGAGACTCAGAATGGCTTTTGTCATGAAATCAGTATCAAGTGCACAAACTGTGGCGAATGGAATGCCAATTTCAATACTTCTGATGTTTCATCTTCAGCTACTCACAAACACAAAGAAGTAAATGTGCGAATGGTGGCATTTGTGCGTTTTATTGGGAAAGGCCACAGTGCATTGCAGAATTTTTCGATATACATGAACACAAGTCAACCCATGGCAAAGAAAGCATACAGGAGAACGCTGCACAGGATCTATTCAGCAAGTAAGGACATTGCAATGGAAAGACCCTGAGAGCACTGAAAAGGGGATTCATAGACACTGCAACTGCAGTAGAAGGAGACCTTTATTCAACAGGAGCTCATTAAACTTCATTTTGTGAGTTCTTTTTCTGTTTTTCTTTGTTTTCTCGGAATTGTCTTTTTAACATAATTGGTGATCTTTGAAACAAGATATCTCTGGATCTGTACATTCAATTGACATGAAAATTAAAACAGTTGGTTGTCATATCTTACAGATTCTGACCTAAAATGGATACAATTGAATTCAAAGTTTTAGTTTTATGACCATCATACATATATAATGAGGCACAAATATAAAACATTCCAGAAATATACATTTTGAAAATTCGTTAAAAATTAACCTTTCTGTCAATCTGTCATTTTAGTTCATGTCCTCACACTATATATAATGATTCGGGGAGCCGCGCTAGCGTAGTGGTTACAACACCGCTCTGGCGACCGGGTGATGCAGGATCAAACCTGGGCGACGGCATTTGAGGATTTTTCGTCGACCGGGAATTGGACTGGATTAACTCGAGACCTGGCGAGGACATTTGAAGGAGTGTCGTCAACCAGGGATTGGCGGCTCCTGAGCCGACCCAGCTCTAATGGGTACCTCCGAAATCGGCGAGTATCTGCCTGAATGGCGAGGGACACCTGTCTCTGTACAAGAAAAAGGGATACTCACGTAAAATCAATGTCAGGCTAGACATTAATAATAACCTGAGATTTCGCCTCGAGTATTAGCGGGCGTACGGAAAAAAATATATATATAATGATTCAATTTGCCAAGTTTCAGATCCTTGAACAAATAACATAGTTATGATGTTTTAAAAAAAGGGTATAATTTATTCACTACGACGGCCATATTGGATAGCTAATTTGCATAATTAATGAGGTCATTATGTGGACAAAAATTTTAAGTCCATACTAACACTATAACTCCGCCAATGCCGGTCCCAAGCCCGGATGAAAAAGGAGGAGGGCGGCCTGCATGGAGGCCGTAAGGAGGCAGCCCCTCCACCATGCAAAGGCACAACAGGCCAATCACCTGTTTGTCTTAAACTATGATTACGAGCAATACAAGAGAGAAAACCGGACTGATTCTAAAGGCGACGAACTGGAACGGACTACGGACTACGACTTATGGAACTTGGAACACAAGAAGTATAAATGGGAAGGAAGAGGAGCTGGTGGAAGAGATGAGGAAAGCAAAACTAGAAATCCTGGCTATAACGGAAACGAAGAAAAAAGGACAAGGAGTCATGGATCTCGATGGCAACACGTTGCTCTACAGTGGTGTACCCATATCTGAAAGAGCTAAAGGGGGCGTGGGTTGCATTGTGGCCCAAAATCAAAAAGATAGTATCAAGGGATGGAACTTTGTCTCGGAGCGCATTATGGTTGTAAAACTAAAAGAAGGAGAAACCATAGTCAACCTGGTCATAGTGTATGGGCCAAATGAGGATGAGAGAGCAGAGGTCAAGGAGGAATTCTTCGAGCTGCTTCAAAGGACAGTGGATGACTGCCTAGATGAAGTTATCATGCTCGGAGATTTTAATGCCAGAGTTGGAAATGACCATGCTAGATGGGGTGGAGTTATCGGAAGATATGGAGAAGATACTCTCAATGACAATGGAAAGCGACTCCTTAGATTCTGCAGTGAGCAGAATCTGATCATTACAAACACAAAGTTCCCCCATAAGCGCATACATGCATACACTAGATGTGAACCAACCAAGAATGAGAAGTCAGTGATCGACTATGCCATTGTTCGGAGAAGCTCATTCAGATATGTCCGAGATGCAAGAGTCTGGAGGGGGCCAGAGATTGGAAGTGATCACTACCTGCTAACAATCAAACGAACAACTGAAAGAGTTGCTCAGCCTAGGAACTGCCCAACATCACGCAAGAAACCAAGTAAACGAGCAGGAGAAATGAGCATTAGGACCTACAAGCTGAGAGAGCCAGAAATTAAGACCAGATATCAGGGGCTTATTGCTACAGCAGTGAGCAACACAGAAGAACGACCTGATGACTTGGAAACCCTCTGGAATAAATTCAAGGATATCATAAAGACAGCTGCTGCAGAAGCATGCGGTGAAGTCCGACTTGGGAACCAGAGAAAGAGGACACCTTGGTGGACAGAGGAAGTCAAAGAGAAAATAAGAGAGAAGAAAATGGCATGGAAACAATACTTAGGAGCTAAAAACACAACAGGACAAATGGAAAAATATAGAGAATATGTGACACTCAGAACAGAAGCAAAGAACAAAGTGCTAGCAGCAAAACAGAAGTCCTGGGAAGAATTTGGAGAAAAGCTAGAAAAAGATGCACAAGAAAACCAGAAATTGTTCTATAAGACCCTAAAGAACATGAGGAAGGAAAAACAATGCCCTCTCAAATTTATAAAGGACAAGCAAGGCAAATTGCTTACTGCCCCGAAGGAAGTAATGGAAAGATGGAAAGAATATTTCTCAGAACTCCTGGATGGTGAGCATGGTGAAGCATCAGAAATGATAACCACTAGCACAGAAGAGAAAACCAATGATGGTGAAGATGACATAAAGATGGAAGAACTGAGGGCAGCACTAGAGAAAATCAAGATGGGCAAAGCAGCAGGGCATGATGGTATAACACCAGAAATGGTTAAGTACATGGGAGCATCAGGCGACCTATTACTCTTAAAGGTCCTACAGGCAGCATGGTGCAACAAGACCATACCAAAGGATTGGGAGATTGCCATCATAACACCAATTTTCAAAAAGGGTGACAATCGACAATGTGGAAACCATAGAGGCATATCCCTTCTCAGTGTCCCTGGTAAAATCTACTCTAGAATCCTAGAGCAGAGACTCCGACGCCTAGCTGAGCCACAATTGGATGAGGTCCAGTGCGGATTCCGAGCAAACCGAAGTACTCAAGACCTAATCTTCACACTCAGACAGCTGAGTGAAAAGGCCCTTGAGTATAAGAGTGAGATCCATCTTTGTTTCATAGATCTGGAAAAGGCGTTTGACAGGGTCCCCTGGAGCAAACTTTGGGACTGTTTGGCAAGGAAGAATATTCCAGCACCTCTGATTCATGCTATACAGAGCTTCTACAAGTCTTGCAGAAATTATGTGAGGACAGCAAACCATAAGTCAGAAGAGTTCAGGACCACCACTGGTGTAAGACAAGGTGATATCCTATCACCTTACCTCTTCATACTCCTTATGGACGATGTCATCAAGGCATGTAAGGAGAGAACAAGAAAGTATTCAGTGGGGTACTGGAAGATGAGACAGGTCTATATTTCGGAGCTGGCATTTGCTGATGATGTTGCCCTGATTGCTAAATCAGAGGCACATCTCCAATCCAACCTGCAAGTCTGGAAGGAAGAGCTGGAGAAGAGAGGGATGGTCATAAGCAGCTCTAAAACAAAATCCATGGTGATATCACGAGAAGAAATAAAACATCAGATTAAGTTGGGAGAACAGGTCCTGGAGCAGGTCGACCACTTTAAATATCTCGGAGCTATTATAGACCGAAAGGGAGGCATCAAAGAAGAGTTGGCCACTCGAAAAGCAGCGGCTGGGAGACTTTTTCAGGCCATAAATCGTGGATTCCTCAGCAAGAAAGAGGTTGGTAAGAAAACGAAGATGGCTGTATACCGCTCCACCTATGTCCCAGTCTTGACATATGGATGCGAGTCGTGGGCAATGACTACAACCCACAAAAGCCAGATCCAAACCTCAGAAATGAGGTATCTGAGGAAAGTGGTTGAAGTAACAAGAAGAGACATGGTCCGCAACCAGACGATACGTCAAGGCCTAAAATCCCACCCGCTGCAGACCCAAATAGAACAGTCCCAACTGAGATGGTTTGGCCATGTCTGCAGAATGGGAGAAGATCGGCTACCACGACAAGCATGGGAAACAAAGAGCCAGGGATCCAGACCTCCAGGACGACCCAGAGTCCGCTGGGAGGACAACATTAGACAATCTTTGAAGGACCGAGGACTAGAATGGAACCAGGCCAGGAAGAAGACAGCTGATAGAATGGTCTGGCGCTCTCTCTTCCAAACCTCTACACCTCACGGTAGAACGGGAACGACTAAGTAAGTAAGTAAGTACTAACACTATACCCTTGGTTGTTTGATTCTGAAAGGAAAATTTGAGTTTTTTACCCTATCAAGGTATCCTACTACCTTAATCAGCATGGACTAACTACACTGGCTTGGCATGTCCGCCGCATACTACATGATTCAGCTTATACATATGTGCAATCAACGTTGACTCGATATTGGACTTAAGTCACCTCAACTCTAGTTTCTTGATTAGCAACTAAACTCAACTTAACTTGGACTTACCAATTTAAGTGAACCGTCCTCATCCATAATGCACTCATGTAGAGAAACCAAAAATGGTTTTCTTTAAATTGATAATGGTGTGCCAACAGACTTTGATCAGATGAAAGCACTCGGGAAATAAAATAATATTTCATTGCTATTAATAATGATTATTGTGAGTGGTTTGATTAAGAGTGGTTGTGTCTATAAACAGTAACAATTTTAGATTTTTTAAAAATGAGACTCGACTTAAAAGTCTTGACTTGGTACTTGTATTAGGAGACTAGGGACGTGTTATGAAAGACTTGACAGCTCTAAAAAATCAAGTATTCCATGGTTGGTGTCTCTACCGCCCATAGGAGTTTACATTGTGTGTTCATGCTGACTTGTTTTTCTTACACAACAGCAATCTGTGAATGGTAAACCGGCATGGACCTACGATAGTACCAGGGGTGCTTGGTACTTCCATCAGTTCTCTCAAGATTATCCAGACTTTAACTTAACCAATGAGCTTGTCAAGGATGAAATCAAGGTCAGATAATGACACTGTTTTTGTTAGTGTTTGTTAATTTTACTCACCAGTTAACAGTAATTCTAACCTGTAGAGGAATTTTGCAGAATAGTTTCTGGAACGCGGTTAATAAGTTTTTCTTTACACAGACATAGTATGTGTGGTGGTTATATAATTTTGGTATCTTCTTCTTCTTCGTTCGCCCTGAAAAGGACGGTGGTTGCGTTGTCTGTTTCCAACGTAGCTGTGATATCTGCACCTTTCGGTCGACACATCCGACTTCTGCACGGCATTTTTTAGGACCGGGTTTGCCTTCCCATTGCGATCCGTACTCGCTCAGCCAGCCTGCACTGCTGCAGACTGTTTCCAGGACCACCACGTGGAGGTGGAGCACGGTCTTGACCAGCTCTGGTTCGCTGGTCCTGACGCAGGCAGTCAAGCTATGAGTCGCTGACTGCGGTCTCTATTGCTGCGTCTTGAGGTCCCATTTTGGTATTTAATATTACAATTAATTTAAATTTGTTTTGTTGTTAGAAAATTCAAAATATACCTTTTTTCCCCATTTTAAAAATAATTTTATAATACACTGACTATTTTCCTCAACAGTAGGTTACAGAAATCTCCTCTGAAGCAGCAGAAAAATTCAGGGAGTCAGCTGGGAAACCCTATATATTCTTAGTATATTTTTAGTCACATTTAATTCAAATGGTATATTTATATTAGCTGATACGTATATTTTTGTTAATGGATCATCTACCATTTCTGGTTCCTTTTGTTATGAAATTATATGAATGTACTGCAGTTAACCTGTTATCAATGGTACCTTGTAGAGGTATGCCAGCGAAAGTTTTACTCCTGGTAGGTTCAACCAAGCTGGACAGGTCTGTGCGGGTAGGGGTCAGACAAAAGCTGGTACCCTGGTCCTCTCCAGGTTGGGGGTGTTAGCGCAGGGCCGACCCCTGCCTATGTAAAAAAAATCTGAACAGTTAAGGAAACAGCAGCAAATAGAAAAACTTTGATCATATATTCACCCTCAGGAACATTATAGAGCAGTGCTCCGAATGGCAGAGACGCCATACTTTAACTTTGTTGATTTTGAAAAGACTTTCGACAGCATACACAGGGACAGCCTATGGAAAATACTGAGGGCTTATGGAATTCCTAGCAGCATTGTTTCCATTATAAAAAGCCTCTATTCTAACTTTACATGCAGTGTTGGGTTGAGCAACCTAACTTTTGAGGTGACGCACGAGTACGAGGGGATGCCCCTTATCAGCAACTTTATTTTTGACAGTCAATAGACTGGGTGATGTGCCAGACAACAGAGGGCAGTCCAAGAGGAATTAGATAGACAACATTTTCTACACTGGAAGACCTTGAATATGCAGATGACATTGCACTACTCGCACATTCACATCAACACTTCCAAGAAAAAGCAGATAGACTGAATAAGTATAGCCAGCAGGTGGGTCTGAACATCAGTCTGAAGAAGACAGAGGTCATGACACTCAATGTGGGCAATCCTGAGCCAATAACAATAAGGAACCAGAAGCTAGAACAGACCGGCACATTTACATACTTAGGATGCATAGTAACACCAGACGGCAGAACAAGCAAGGACATCAACAGCAGAGAACAGCCTTTGCTAGTCACAACAACATCTGGAAGTCTTCCCAGTTCAGCACAAACACTAAATTAAGATTATATGAGAGTTGTATACTTTCTGTGCTTCTCTATGGTGCAGAATGCTTCAGAGTAACAGAGAAGGAAATGTCAAAACTGTCCTCTTTCCACACAATGTACCTAAGGAAAATTCACCAAATCTTTTGGCTGAATACTATCACCAACCAAAAACTACTTATTCGGAGTAACCAAGAGGACATGCACACCATCATAGCTGGCAGACGCTGGAGTTGGGTTGGTCACATCCTCAGAAGGGGGACCCTGATGCCATTACAAGAACAGCTATGCTATGGACCCCCTGAAGGAAAGCGAAAGAGAGGCCGACCAAATACAACTTGGCCTGAGAACTGTGGAGGCTGAGATGCAAAGAATGAA
This sequence comes from Oreohelix idahoensis, assembly GCA_024509875.1. Taxonomy (NCBI): domain Eukaryota; kingdom Metazoa; phylum Mollusca; class Gastropoda; order Stylommatophora; family Oreohelicidae; genus Oreohelix; species Oreohelix idahoensis. The sequence goes on from JAMPIV010003348.1 coordinate 150,435, forward strand.
CCAGAGTTGGGGCACTGTACATAGGATGGCCGCCAACCGAACAAGGTGGAAGCAATTTGTTGCTGCCCTACAAGACGCCACCCGGCGTGATGGCGACTGACTGCTTTGACAGTCTGCGGCTAAGGATTACAACCTTTTTACTTTTTGTTTATAAATGTTCAGAGTGGCTAACAGGTATAGCGTCCGCCTCTAATTCTAAATGTACCAGGTTCGGTTAGCAGTAAAACTAAGGATACTTAGTAAGAAATTAGTCCCCACTGGTTCTAAAAAAAAATTATTTCCAGCAAATATATTTCCTGTTCTAGGAACCGACCACTGTACCTTTAGATCTAGAGGCAGAATCCATACCTCTTAGCCACTCCAACCCCAGCTATATTGCCACTAAATCAGAACATATATAACTACATATTTAAACAAGTAAAACAGTTTGTTACGCACATATATTTTTCTAAAGACATTGTATAATCATTTTTCTAAAGACTGTATAATTAGCTTGTCTGAAATGTACACTTTAATTTTTTCGGTCAAAGCTAGATAACTCTAGTTTGACTGAGATTACCATTTTCAATGATGGTTACCTTCTCTTGTGATGGGACACGTCGGTCCATATTTTTTGAACGATGTGTGATCATTCTCCTTATATGGTAGTATCGGTCAACTGTTTCTTGGAATGATTGAAACCAGTGTTGAGGTCTTTATTCCTGTCCATATAAGGCGCGATCTAGTACAAATCTTTATCTGGAATGTTCCTACATCATCTCGTTTGATTCTTACTCAAGTGTATGCGTTCTGCGCATGTCCGGACGTTAGGTGTCTGGGAAGCTTTCCTGTCTGGGAGTCGATGGAAAGTTGTGAAGCAGAAAGATTGCTTCTTGCGTCTCTGTGATTCTTTGATAGGGAATTAGGAGCCTTATTGTGAGTTAGTTTAGCTTACAAGGTCCTTCCCTTGATTATTCAAAACGCCTGGAGGCGTATGTTTTGTGGTGTTGATTTCGAAACAAGGTAATACCTCATTTACGTCTCAAATCTGTAATCTAACTTTATGTTTGACAATGGTCGATCTCTGCTCACTTACGAATTACAGAAATAGAGGTTCTTCTACTAGAAGTCACGCCCCAGGTATCTTCATACCTGAGATCAATATGTACACGGGTCGTACTTAGCCCGAAGGACAGTTCTATGAATGTCGCTATGTCAGCGATTGCACCTACGTCAAGGCTAGACTTAGGAATGCCTGTAAAGGTCAGCTTGACCTATATTCCTGGAACACCATCCTCATGCGACTTATGATTAGACTCATTTAGCACATCTGAACAGTGAGAGGAGTATTGATGCACCTTTGTAATATTGGAGCCAACATTATAATCCCTTGGCGCCATATCATTATTTGAGTATATGCCAAATGCATTGATGAACATAATGTATGCTGATTTTCGTGAATGTCATGACTATGGTCTATTGTGAACTGGATGTAACGTATCTGTACTTGTGGCGTCAAATAAATGATGAAACGTCAAGAGCAGTTTACCCTTTTTATGACTTCGCATGTCATATTTCATGTGCTGTAACTCTGTGAACTACCTCACTACTATACACACAGCAACAACAAAAACCAGATAAGACACCCTACACTTCAACTATAATATACCTGGTGTCGATAGGGGTGGTATTTGACAGAGCTAAAGATTTACAACGTACTTGGACTTATACTTGCAACGTCCATAGTGGCCAGACAGTGTGGCCTTATCATCATTGAGTAAGCATCACCTAATCCACCCTTATCACAGTTGTTAAGAGCAGAACATGCATATAATTTCATCACAAAAGGAACCAGAAATGGTAGATGCTCCATTAAAAAAATACATATGGTACGAGATCAGCTAGAAAAGCTTAAAATTTGAATTAGACAAAATACATTGAATCTATATTGTTTTCCAGTCGACTCCCCAAAGTTTCCTCCACACAACCTATAAAAATCTAGGGAATGGAATTTCAGGAAAACGGCCCGTTAATTAATAGTCACAGAAGTGTCCATTGTTCTTGGTTAATTTCATGTTACAAATCTTTGATAGAAGGGACAAAGCACAGGTCCACAAGATCACGACACTGTAGACATATCCAACATTACATTTTATCTATGAACTAGTCATTGGCAGCAATTTCCTGCTGTTAATTTACAATATATACCTAGATGCCATGTGTAGTCATAGAGAACATTTTTTCGTGATAAATTTAAAATGCTTGACATGCATGTGGGTACAATTTTAATTAGCAGTTCATCTATAAAATAACTGCCATGGTGTTTTATCCACTTTGAGCAAAGTTATTAAGCATCCCCAAAATGTAAACGATCAACACCTGATTGATTGGTGAGCTAACCCTGCTTCTCTGGATTTTATATTTCCTAGGAGATAATGAAATTCTGGTTTGATGCTGGTGTCAGTGGCTTCCACATTGAGGGATTGGAATATTTGGTGGAGAATCCTGATCTCGGTGCAGTTAGTGATCAGGACAGTAGTCCAACCAGGAACTATGTGGGCACCCGTGACCTCTTGGAGGAGCTGCATGCTGTTGCAGATGCATTTTCTGACAAACCAGGCAGGGAGAGGTGAGTGGCATGTGGTCTTCTAGTACCATGCCTGATGGCTTAGGCGATCATGTCTCTCCACAACTACCTGTCTTCAGTTCTGTTTCTGTCTGTGCCATGTCAAACTGTCCAGTATCTTATCTCTTTGTCATCCCTCTATCTCTTTTTACTTCAGTCTTTCCTGTTGTCATAATACATTCCAGCTTTCTTATTACATGGCTTCCTTCTATCATGAGGAATAAGCTTCCTTTGGCCTCTCAGGACATCATCATTACTTTTTTTTTTAGTTGTCCATGGTATTTGTTACATAATCCGAAGGATGGTATAATTCTTGTTTACTTATTGTCTATAGTTCACTTCCATGTGTCAGGATTGGTTCTATTCTCTGGTGATAAAATCTTAGCTGCATGCATGATGATAGTTCTAGGTATGAAAAACTGAGGACTGTCCAGTCTCATAAATTATAATCGGGGTACATTGTTAAGGTCCCAAAAAAAAAACAAGGAAAATTTCTCGTATGCACAGTTGCTCCCAAGTGTCAGCCTCTATTAGACTAGTGTGGAGTAAAACTTCACTCCAGTTTACTTCAGCTACTGGATTGTTACTGTAGACAGTCTCTGAGGGTTTTTCATGTTGTTTAAATATACTGTATATTAAAAAAAAAAAAGTTATTAGTATGTATCATTTTATATTTTGTGGTGGTTGGTAGTTAACACAAGAATACTTGCCTGTCTGTTGTTCTAAGTTTATTTATTTTTTAATTGTTGGTGGTGAGGGTGATTTAAGAATACTACCTGCCTCTTCATATTCTACCTCTTTGGTTACTGCTAGACACAAAGACAAAAGTAGAAGCACTGCTCGATAGGCATTTTGTAAGAGATTGCCAAATCTGCAACTTCATTATGAAACAAATCATTGGACTGGTTTCGAACCCAGTAACTTTGCTGTGTGAGGGCAAATTCTCTAACAGAGCCATTCATTCTGCATATTGACTTTAGATTAGTCAGATGTGTTAGAAATATGTACAAAAAGTTGCTTTGTCATTATTCAGACTTCTGTTTGGAACTGTGCAACATGCTAGTGAGAACCAGACTGCAGAGTACTGGGGAACTGGTGGGAAAAAGCGTCTGCATATTGTGGTCCCATTGTTGGATGACTTAGATGTTAATTGTGATGCTGGTTGTCTCAAGTCGAAGTTAGATGAACTACTCACCGATGATGCAGACCAGTGGCTTGGACTTCAGGTAAGAAGCTTAGATCATTTTTTTGTTTGTTCAGAGTATTACATCGTAATAATTCTGTTTTCTTTCTTCTTCTTTGATCCTTAGCCGCCGACCGTCAAAGCAGTCAGTGGCCATCACGCCTAGTGGCGTCTTGTAGGGCAACAACAAATTGATTCCACTTTGCTCGGTCGGCGGCCATCCTTTGTACAGTGCCCCAACTCTGGTTCATTCTTTGCATCTCAGCCTCCACAGTCCTCCGCCAGGTTGTTTTTGGTCGGCCTCTCTTTCGTTTTCCTTCAGGGGTCCAAAGCATAGCTGTTCTTGTGATGGCATCGGGGTCTCTTCTGAGGACATGGCCAACCCAGCACCAGCATCTGCCAGCTATGATGGAGTGCATGTCCTCTTGCTTGCTCCGAGTAAGCAGATCTTGGTTGGTGATGGTATTTGGCCAAAAGATTCGGTGAATTTTTCTGAGGAATAATTCTGTTAGATGTGCAGAATTTGTTCAGATGTGATTTAGTTGTAGCCTGTATAATGGATGCTGTGTACACTAGGCATCATTTATATCAAAGATATCCTTGTGTTGTTAGAGATTTTAAAGGCATTAATAAGCAAGTTGTATAATTTTAAAACGTGATCAGTGAGGTGAAATGTGCAACATAATAGCACATCTGGTTTAAAGAACACAAAAAATAGTTTTTATTGCTGTAAAAAGAAAGACTGCAGCTTCTTTGCTTGTAGATGTTATGCACATAATAAATTGTTTTAAAGGACATTTGAAGACATGACATTTTCAAAAGTCTGAAATGGTATTGTAGTGTTTAACCTTATTTTCATGCAGTTTTGACATTTCGGTAGTAGTCTTCGAGCAGGCATTATGTTTTACTAACAAAATTTAATATTTTTCTCCACTGCAGTGGCCTGTGAAAGACCTTTCTTGTTATTTATCTAAATGCTATGTTACTGACCATCATGTTGCATTATAAATATTCAGTCAGGATGAGTTATTATTTTGTTTTGTATCCAAAACTCCAAGATTGAATGACTGAGAATTATGTAGGATGTGTTTGTAAATTTTCAGCTTGGAAACCAGAATACACCACGAATCGCGTCTAGACTGAATGATCATGGTGATGGCACATACAAATCACGCCTTGTTGTTGTGCATGTACTGCAGCTTCTGCTTCCAGGAACTCCATTCAATTACTATGGTGATGAGTTTGGGGAGAGAGATGGAAATGCTGGAAGAGCCGATGTAATTGCTGGAAGAGCCGATGTAAGTGCCTCATGACTGTGTAGTTTAAACCTTGTTGTCTCTGTAGGTTATAAGCCTTAATATTATAACTGGCGTTCTCATATTTTCTTCATATCACAGTTTGGAAATGCGAGAGATTCTTGATGTGTGAAGAAAAGGTCATTATTTTTATAACTGAGCTTCTATCTACATTGGCTGCAAAATAATGACAAGCTCAGCAGCCTTAGTTGATCAACAACTAGTCATAGCTGCTTTGTTTTATTATGTTTTTACTAGTTACAGCTGCTGCTGTTTTTTATATGTTCATGTTTACTTAGCTAGCTACATTAGCTGCTGCTGTTTTCATGTATTTGTCACAGCCACTGCTGCTGTGTTTTTGCTTCTCACAGCTGCTGCTATGTTTTCATTTATTTATGTTTTTATTTGTTATCTTCATAGTTTCTTGTTTTTGCTAGTCAGTTGCTGTTTTGATCTGCATGTTCTCATTTGTGCTAGTAACACGTTATTTAGCCACATAGACTTATAGAAAGTTAACGAGTTATGGGTTCTTCTAATTATCCCTTTTTAAAATCCAAATTGTTACCATATGTATAAGTACATGTAACTTTCAACACAAATGTCAAGTCAGTACTATTGTATGGCTCTGAAACCTGGAGAGCAACAAATCTACAGACTTTAATTAATGGGTGCTTGCATAGAAGAATTGAAGTGCTATGACAAGATCACTAATATGATCCAGAGAAACAGCAGACAAGCACCACTGGAAGAGAAGAGATAAGGATAGGACACACATTGAGAAAACTTACCAAGGCTGTCCTTGTTCTGGAATCTCATGTAAGAGGTAGAGACTAAAGAACACATGGAGAAGGGAACTGGAGATGAAGACGACATGGACAACCTTGTGCTAATGACACAGGAGAGGAAGATTTGGCATAAGTTTATGGAGGACCTGTTCTCCTAAGAGAGATGATGATGATGACAGTGATAACTATAGAAATTTACCTCTGTAATGTTACAATGGAATATAACTTGGACTGACACTCAAGACAGTACATACGCGAATGAAATAACTTGACAGAAGTCTGGGTCACAGTTCCATACATATAATCTCAACAGCATAGTCCTGGACATCAGCAACAATAGTACAAATACTTGCATAATTAGAATATGTAGTACAGTCATCCTTATGTACTGGTAACAACTGCATTCAATGTAAGTGCGGCATTCACCCCTCGCACATAAATCTCTATCTCTGATCTATATTCAATGTAAGTGCGGCATTCACTCCTCGCACATAAATCTCTATATGGTCTGTATACAATATAAGTGCGGCATTCACACCTCGCACATATATCTCCGTGGTCCTACTTTCAATGTAAGTGCGGAATTCACTCCTCGCACATATATCTCTATCTCTGGTCTAATCACCAAGCATCCAAGTTCCTCCAGAACTTAACAGCACGGGAAAATCACAACACGCTTACCTAGACCTCCTATTGGCGTGGGAAAGCCAACAACGCGCATTCAAATAATAGCATATAATGGTCCTAACATAGACCTCCTTCTGACATGGGAAAACGGCGTGTCTTTTTAATCCAAAGTGCGGCATTCACTCCTCACACATATATCTATACCTCTGGTCTAATCACCAGGCATCCAAGTTCCTCCTGAACTTTACAGCGCGGGAAACCCACAACGCGCTTATAAATAATAATATATAAAGGCCTTGTAAATACACCTTACGCGGTACATCATCGTGTCACATCCATATATTATAATGAAAATAACATACACTATTCACATACTCTAGAAAACACCTACCGTGACGGATGGCCACAGACTCCCCTTTAACAACTCAGTATTCTTCTCTGACACGTATGCTAACTTCATTCACTTCGCACGCTTTTCTCATGTCCTGTAAACCTCAATTCACACATGAACGCCACTGAGTATTCTTCAACCATACTCTACGTGCTTCTAACAGAACTTTTAAATGTCACATTCCAAGCTTGCATACTTCAATAAAAATACACTCTAAACAGAGTTACACCATTCTCTACCCACACACATGTATATACACTTCATGTATCTCATGACCTTAACCTACTTACTAACAAACTCCAGCCCCATACACCAAAATCCTTAACACCTAACTGTAACTTTGAATATGACTTAACACAGAGCAGAATGGCATAAATTCTGTATTAGGAAATTGTTGAAGAAATTGAAAGGGGAATATTTTAACCCTTTAAAAAAAAAAAAATTCGAGCACATTGTCCTATGTATACTAATAATTTATGAGTAAAGTTACTCTTACTTTTGTTGAAAATAATTTGTTCAAAGGTGATAAAGTGCTTACAAAGCTGTCCTATGTGTCAAATCTGAAAGCAGACTTTATTCCAATGGAAACTGACCATGTCCATATAATTGTTGATTCTCCACTGTTATGTATTCTTATGTCATCCTTCCGAACTCTGCTCTTGAGTTTGGGAAGTTAAAAAGGCAGCAAGGAAGAGAACTGGTCACCCCCAGTCTCTAAATAAATCTGGGTCTAGTATGAGGAAGTCTCACAACACTACTCCCTTACAGCAGTTTTTGCTATGGGGCTACCGTTACCACATGGGTGAATACTAAATAGTGATATGGCAGCTAATATATGACTTCCTATGTCTCTTGTTGCAGGTGATTGTACTTCCAGAACAGAACAATCATCTACTTTTATATAGACAAAAGGTTTGTTTTTTTCCCTTCTTCAGCTAGCAGACAACTACCATACCCCAATGCAGTGGAACACCCAGGAAAATGCTGGCTTCACCAGCAGAAATGCAACCCCATGGCTGCCTGTAGGAGCAGACTACAAAACTGACAATGTGGCGGTAAGTGTGCAGATGTTGCAGCTCTCTTCTATCTCCTCCCCAAGAAAGGATTCTTCCACTTCCATTCTTTAATAAACATAGAGACCTTCACATTCTTCCACTTCCATTCTTTAATAAACATATGAGACCTTCACATTCTTCCACTTCCATTCTTTAATAAACTTAGAGACCTTCACACTTGAATGACAGAAGCGACCCAAGACTTACAGGAGGCAGAAAAACCCAGTAAATGACCAATTGAAAGGATATGGCTAGGGAAGCTTATAACAGCAGCTTTGCACAAAAGGAATTTCCCCTGTTGTGCCACATCTCATAGACGACTCTTCACTTAATGATTAATGTACCAAAGAAAACAAATTCCATGTCTGTCACTACTGCCCTAAAGAATCTCAAAAAACAAATTACACAACGTATCTGAAGCATTAATGGAAGACAGCAGTAAGTTCAACAAGAGTGAAAGTGCTATGGGGAAATAAGCAAATCAGAAGGCAGAAAAAATTGCTTTACTCTTTTTTCAGTCCACAGCTCTCCTATTATTTCAACCCTGAACGTCCAAGTAAAGGGGCAAAACTCTCTTCTTAACTATTTCTTAAGTGTAACATTATTTATAAAATATCCTAAGTCAAAATAACACACATAAAAATTTATTTGAGCAGTAAAATGGACATACTTTATATCCTGTATATTGTAATGTCATATTTAAAAATGTTTTTCACAATTTAAACAAATGTCAAAACCAAAAAATTTTTATATTTTTATCAGTCTTGCACTGTAAAGCTTATATATATATATATACTTTACAAGTTTTCATGAAACTGAATATTGGACGCTTTTACACTAATTAGAGAACAATATTTACAACCTTAAACTGTCTCTGGAACTCCACAAGTGTCTGTTTTTTTTTTCATAATTTTTACAGCACTGAACATGTTTTGTTTTTTCTTTCTGCCCAAGTCTGACAGTTCATGCTCGTTGGATATTGGTTTTGATAATGCTCACACCGAAACTACATAATCGGCCATTTCAGCTCTTGATTTATTCATAAGTCTGTCTTCGGGTATAAGTAATAAGAAAAATAAAAACCTGCTGCTTCATCAGACAAATTATGTTTAGACCTGGGAGCTAATTCATTCATAATACAAGTGAAATAATTCAATGGAAGTAAATGTAACTCTATCCATTGTCTACAATGTTAATAGTTCCTGCATTGATTTTGCTACTTTCACTGTCGTCAATAACTGGGTCATAGTCCTCATTGATATAGGATTAATCATTTTAGCAACCAGGATAACACAGAAATGTAGATCTATTCCTTCAAAGTTCATTTAAAATTTCTTCCACGGCTTGAAACAGCATTTTTACGAAGCACAATTTCTTTAAAAAATCTCCAAAAAAAGCCACTCGATTTAGACATGCAATCAATATCAAAATAAACGTCAAAATAGCCTCTCTCTCTATCGACCATAAACTCGCAAAATCTCGTGTGCACCAGACTTCCGTTGTCAATTTGCAATGAAATAAGTACTCTGTTATCGGTCGCTTTGAAGTAAATTTGTCAGTGCGTTAAAAGATTAATATGCAGGCACTTTCAGGCAAATTGAACTGGAAAGGGTTAATTGAGATGACAGCGATATTCAAACTGAGGGTGGTCAACATTTGTGGAAAAAATAAACAGTAATAAAGAAAACTGGCTTCAAAGAAAAATAATGTAGTATTCGCAAATTCATTGGTGTTCTTGTGAAGACATACTATATATACTTGAGTATAGGTCGATCCAACTATATGTCGGCACCTAGACTTTAGAACTTGTAAAGCGTCCAGAATGAATGACCCAATTATAAGGTGAACAAGTTTGTCATCCCTCATAAAAGACAAGAATGGAAAACTTGCTCAGCAATATACAAGAGCAAATGAAGAGGTGGACAGAATATTTTGAGGACCTTCTCAATAGACCAGCTCTACAAAACCCCCCAGATATCCAGCCAGCAGAAAAAGAGCTACAAATTAACGGTGAAAGACCAACGAAGGAAGAAATAAAGAAAGCCATAAAGCTTCTAAGAGATGGAATAGCGTCTGGACCTGATGGGCATTCCAGCAGAGGCCATCAAAGCAGATATCGACATGGCTACAGAGATGTTATATAAATTACCGGTTTAGTGGCAGCCATCTTGCTTCACATGTGACTGGACAACAAGGGAGTTTTTTTCTCTTATTTTTATAGTTTCATGTTCTCTACTTAATTCTCATTTTCTTTCCCTCCTGTCTCTTGTTTGTCTGTCCCTGACGAAGGCCTTGTGGCCGCAACATAGGTTTTTCTTGTCCTTCTTGTAAGACGTATTACTATTTGTGTGTGTTTTTTTTGTGTGTTTTTTTTTCCCCCATTCAACTATAAATTACTTGGTAAAGTCTGGGAAAAGGAAGAGATACCAGCAGAATGGAAGGAAGGATATCTGGTTAAGTTGCCTAAAAAGGGAAATTTACAAGAGTGCACAAATTATAGAGGAATAATGTTACTATCAGTGCCAGGAAAAGTATTGAACAGGATTATCCTTGAGAGATTAAAAGAGTCCATAGACAAGAAACTGAGAGATGAACAAGCAGGTTTTCGACAAAACAGATCATGTACAGACCAGATAGCCACTTTGAGAATAATAGTTGAACAAAGTCTGGAATGGAATTCACCACTATACATCGGATTTGTGGACTACGAAAAGGCATTTGACAGTGTAGACAGAGAATCACTTTGGAAATTGATGAGGCATTATGGAGTTCCCCTGAAGATCATTAATTTAATAAAGAAAACATATGAAGACATGACATGCAGAGTTCTTCATGAAGGACAGCTTACAGAACCGTTTGGGATAAGAACAGGAGTGTCACTGGGATACCTCTTGTCTCCATTTCTTTTCTTACTAGCAATAGACTGGGTTATGAGATCATCAACAACACACAACAGAAATGGAATCTAGTGGACTCTGACTAAGCAGTTGGATGATCTGGATTTTGCTGATGACTTGGCTCTTCTGTCCCATAACCGTAATCAGATGCAGGACAAATTGAAAACATTCGATGAGAGGTCACAGCAATTGGGTCTGAAAATACACAGGGAAAAGACAAAAATAAGAGAATAAATGCAGGTAATGATAACAGGGTTGAACTTGAAGAAACACCAATACAAGATGTAGAATCGTACACATATCTTGGCGGCAATATAGACAAAGTTGGAGGGACAGACAGTGATATCAAAATAAGAATACAAAAGGCAAGAGGAGTTTTCATTGCATTGGGAAATATATGGAGATCAAGAGAAGTCGGATCCAACATGAAAATAAGAATCTTCCTATTTTATGGCTCTGAGACATGGAGAACAACAAAGACAACAACCAAAAACTACAGACTTTCATAAATGGGTGCTTGCGTAGAATAGAGGGATTAAAATGGTATGACAAGGTGTGACCGTGTGAATAGGAAGGAGTAGACGGGAACGGCACTAAAAGTCCAGGCTCGTGTGACAGTGTCTATCGCGATAATGGATTTTGTGGAAGGGATGTAATTCTGTATTTTACTTGATATAAGGGAAATAATCCCAGGACTTTTCTTTAGTGTTTCTTCTGGTAAATACTGGTTAATCACCAGAGTTAGTAATTCCAGAAGGGAGGAACAACCCAGGTAATTGGTAGAACTCGTAAGTGCCGTAACGGATTTAGTATTGATCTTGCAGGGGTGGTAAGTAATTAGCAACTCGAACAGTCAATGGAAACTTTCAATGGTGCAGAGCATTTGATAAGTCCAAATGGTTATAGAAGATGTTCTTTTATTTTCGTTTCGAATTCCAAATAAACAGTGGCAGCTCGAGATAAATTTCTGGTGGGGGAAAGCAAAACTGCCAGCTTTAGCCTCCAAGGCGAAAGGCTTACGGCTCCTTAATACTCTAGTCGTTTTATGATCTGTGGAAATCCTAGCGAAATAAAATACGATTCGAGACTTCAATCAAAACTAGTTCGAACTTACTTCAAGTGGAATGAACCACTCACATAATCGTGGCAGGGGTTAGCGCTGGTTCACTAACCTTCCTGGTCGGTAGGAGGTCTCTAGATAAAACGTAGGAGTCAAGGGCTTTTGTTCTTTAGTAGTCGTAGCGCCAGGTTGCTCCAAACCTAAACTAAAGAACGCCCTATGATGTTCTGACTCTAGCTTTGAGATAACTGTCTCAAGCTCTGACTGGTTACTAAGATGCCTCAGTCTTTATACTGGTCTGGTGCTATGGCTCGCCAGAGGAAGTATTTCTTATTGGAGTTAAGACCGGAAACTTTCTAATGATTGGTCTTGGGGGCTAGTGGACTGTTGAAATAATCTTTAACCTAACTAACTACGAATCCTCTAGTCTGAAATTATTGTTTCTATGTGATGATGACCAACCATTGTTTAAAGTTCTCTCTAATCTAAATGTTTTCCGGTCTGACTTGTATGGAGGCCACACAAGGTTTGATGACATCATGGGTTCATGTGTGTCATGACTGATGATGTCATTGAATCTTGACTAGTAGTTTATTTATCTAACTAGTCATTCATAAAATACTTTACTATAAGGCTAACAGTTGTAGCTACTTAATAGTCTACCCTGTTACATACGCGGGGGGGCCGCCAAAGTGTATCCCGTTGGGAGACACTTTAGTCCCTAAAAAAAAAATGACTAATCCCTAAAAAAATATCGGGGTTCAGGTATCCCACCAGAAATCATGTCGGATGGAATACAACAATCAATATATGGAATGATGGATGAATCAATTCTATTAACATTTTAAGAATTAATTGTAAGTGGTGGGGACATAGTTAAGGTATTTAAGTAGGGGCTGATGGACATAATCAAAGGACATAAGTAGGGACTGATGGACATAATCAAGGGACATAAGTAGGGACTGATGGACATAATTAATGCACATATGTAATGACATGGTAGGAACCATTAGCAATAATAATGGGCAAAAATATAACAGTAATGGAACTGAACAATCATCAACCAACTAGCAAACCGCTTTTATGGGTTGATAGTTATCAAATATCTCTCAAAATACATTATAAAACATAATACATCATGACAAGCGAGTTAACGTCGCAAAGGAGAACTGGAAACAAAAATGGCGGGTGCCCATAAAATATGGCTATCACCCTACACTTCAACTGAAGTGGGTGATAAAATAAAGTAATGGAACAAAATGAAAATGGAACCACGAAACTTGGTGGTAAGGTATGGGAAACATGGGTAAGTCTCAATAATAAAAATGACTGTACCGGTATAACAATAACCGGAAATAATGCAGGGATTGGGAACATGGCAATCAACGGACTAAGGTACTCAATGGAGAAATGGCAAATAGTTAAATCACATATGTTAGTGGAACAATAACTGGAACTTCAAACAATCATGAAGCAAAAATGGAGTCAATATTATAATAAGTCATGGATGATGCCAACATTAGTGGCGGGTGAAAATGTATTTTAGTTAAACACTTTTTATTAGGTACAACAGGACAACAGCACACTCAAATCTGAGCAAAATCTTGCTTCAGAAGCATAGCAAATAACAAAGGGACATAAAAGATGGTCAAAAGTACAGAAAAAAAAAACAAAGGGAGATTAAAGGATGGTCAAAAGCATAGGAAAAAAAAACAAAGGGAGATAAAAGATAGTCAAACATTAATTTAGTCAAAACTAACGTGACTTCATGACACTACACGTGTAAAAGGAGGTACATCAGCAATATATGAGGACTACACTGTTCTTTTGAATCGGGATATCCATCATCAATGTTTGAAAGGAGGCCGCAAGGGTAACTGTTCATGTACTGGGAGATTCATCAATGTTTTTCTTGCGGACTAAAATGTAATAGTTCTCCATAAATAGAAATTCCTGGACTTTATGGCAGAACTTGCAAACCTGACAAAAGTTCGTAACTGAGATGTCCAGGGATGCACAACAGTTGGTCTTCATTGCAACATCAGGATCAAACAATTCAGCAGCGGAAGCATTGGGCAAGAGACTTGCTTCGTAAAACATGAGAATCAGGGAGGACATCATACGAGAAAACGATTTCAGGGCTGGAAATGTCGACATGACAGGAACTGGCATCTTGAAGTATGTACAGTTCAATTCGTAATCAACTTTGCTAAAATATTCATCGCTTCTAATCTTACGATGTCTTGCGATGACAGGCGAGGATCGTGCTGTATAGGTTGGGGTGTAGGGACAATGGCATGGACAACAGGAGTGGACGGGACAGAGCTTCGTGGTGGAGGCTGTGGAATGGTGGGTGGACAACGGCGGGGAATGCGTAATCTACGGGATGGAGGTGTGACAGGTGGAGGTGGAGGCGGAGGGGAGGGACTACGGTGAGGAGAATGAACATAACCACGGGAGTGACGAATACGGGGACGCACATGGGCGGCCTGCTGGAGAAGGTACTTAGGAAGGGGAGCAGAATCGCCAGATGATGTCGAATGACGACGTTTAGAAGTAAAACGAGCTGGGGTAGGAGGAAGATCAGGTTCAGTATCGGAAGAAGCAGAATCGGGGTAACTGTCAAGATCTGAGGGAGGGGGAGGAAAACAATCAGAGGTTGGAAGAGAAGGTTCAACTTCCAAAAAGTCGGAATCAAGGGCGGTATCAAGGTCGGAGGAAGGTGGATGAAGATAATCAGAGGGAGGAAAAGCGGGGTTAGATGAGATATGAGCAGAGGGAGGAGGGGAGGACACGACAGGAGTTGTTGTAACTGGAGGTATAATAACATCATGCTGAGGCGGAGCATGAGAGGGGCCCGGAGTAATGGAGGGTAACTCAGCTAAACGCGCGTCACGGGCGTGGATACGGGAGTACAGTTCAGGAGGAGGGATAGGACCTTCAGAGGTGGAACAAGAACGATAACGTCTCGTACGATCAACCATATGGGAGGGTGAAGAAGGAGAAGGTACCTTGGAGGTGGAGGGAACAGCAGCTCGACGGACTACTCTAGACCGGAGTCTGTGTAAAGCATTATCTCTGGTAGGACTATCACTATCTGATGAGGAAGCATCATAATCATGGGGTTGGACAGGTGTAAGCGGAGCAGGGGGGGTGTTAAGTGAGACGGGGGCAGATCTGATGTTGTCTGATGGAGGACTAAATGAAAGTTCAGACATGGATGGAGAGTTTGAATGGTTATACTGGAGGGTAGCATTTCGCACTGGGCGGCCAGACGGAAGAGCGGGAGGAGGGACAGTGTAGGGGCGTTGCTCATCTAGTCGCAATTGGGTAGCATGAGCTTTGGTTTCGTGGTGTCGCTCTTCATTCCAAATCACGAAGGTAACAGGGGATGTCTGTTCAACTGTCTTGTACCCGGAAAGCCAGCGATGATCAAATTTATCGCTACGGACATGCTTCTTAAACCAGACCAAGTCACCAACTTGGAAGGAGGGTAGGTTAGTGCCCTTATTAAGCAAATGCTGTCGCTTCTTAAACGCCTTGAGAGCGTTATGGTGAACTTGCTGGTGGGCGAAACGTTTTTGTCGTAGGATAATCTCAATGGGATTATCACCCATATATTTCCGCTGTGGAGTAAGGAGATTATCCAAAGGTAGGCGTGGTTCCCTGCCATACAAAAGGTAGAATGGCGAGAAACCAGTCGTATCATTCACATTGACACGCAGAGCCTCAAGAGCTTGGGGTAAATAAAAATCCCAATACTGCGGATTATCAGCTGTGAATTTGAAGAGGATGTCATGAAGAGTCTTATGCATTCTTTCATTGCGGCCATTTGACTGGGGCCTATAGAAGCTGGTCATCTTATGTCTTATATGAAGGGCTGCAAGAGTAGAATGGAAAGGTCAACCAGTAAATTGCTTCCCATTATCGGAAAGAATAGTCTTAGGATAGCCGTGGCGAGGCACAAAATCATTAAAGAAGATTTCAGTTACTTCTTCAGAGGAAGAGCCACAAAGTGGAAAACATTCGGGCCAGACAGAATACTGGTCTACAAAATGCAAGACATGGGTATTACCGGACTGAGAAAGAGGATAGGGACCAGATAGATCAACGCTGACGCATTCCATAGGGAAATGTGTCAGAGACATCAGTTGGGTAGGGATACGCAGAGGACGCATGTTGCGCTGCTTGCATGTTCTACAAGAGTCAACATATTCGGCAACGTCCTTATAGAGAGAAGACCAGTAATATCGTTTAGAAATAATGTCTCGTGTTTTATCTCGCCCCATGTGTCCATTAGAGTCATGGAAATCATGGAGAACACGAGGGATAAGATGCTTAGGAAGACAGATGAGGAGTTTATCTGGACATTTAGGGTTAATCCAGTACAGAACGTTATCAGAGGACTGAATAGTGTAATTGGAAACGGATTTTGGGTCACGCTGAAACTGAGAGCGAATCTGCAGGAGCGCAGGATCTCGAAGTTGTTCCTTCGCAGTAAAAGAAGGAAAAAGGAGCTCATCAGGAGAGCTGGAAGAAGTGTCATGAGTAGAAATGACAGGAGGAGGACAGTCAGCATTAATGACAAGTATTTCTTTAGCGTTATCGTCAAGGTCTGATGACGCCTTAGGATCTGGCCGAGAAGAATAGGAGGGATCTGTACAAGTATCATATGGAATGCGAGACAGAAGGTCAGCTACAGTGTTATGTTCTCCTGGAATATGCTCAATGGTAGCATCATAACTCTGTAAATTCAGAGCCCAGGTTTGTAGCTTACGGGGTTGCTCAGACGTCTTGGATAGCCAAGTGAGCAAAGGCTTGTGATCGGTACGGATTAGAACTTTTGTACCACGTAGATAGAAGTCTAACTTTTGCAACGCATAGTGTATGGCAAAAGCTTCCTTCTCAGTAACGGTCCATTTTTATTGGGACCGACTAAGTGCGTGAGAGAGGAACGCAATAGGCATCTCGTTTGGGACTTCGGCAATAATCGGAGGAGAGGCCGAAACGTTGGCCTGGACTAGGCAAGCACCAACGGCCCGAAAAGAAGCGTCCGTATACAAAATCATAGGACGTTTAATGTCTGGATATGCCAAACGAGGAATCTTAGTAAGGGAAGACTTAAGATAATTGAAAGCATCTTGGCAGGCGTCAGTCCATCGGAAACGAGTATACTTTTTAGTTAGAGCAATAGGAGGCTCAGCAGCTCGAGAGAAATTGATTATATG
This sequence comes from Oreohelix idahoensis, assembly GCA_024509875.1. Taxonomy (NCBI): domain Eukaryota; kingdom Metazoa; phylum Mollusca; class Gastropoda; order Stylommatophora; family Oreohelicidae; genus Oreohelix; species Oreohelix idahoensis. Next base: position 167,561 of record JAMPIV010003348.1, read on the forward strand.
TTTTCTATAGTAAGAACAACTGCCCAAGAAACCGCGAACGTGGCGAACAGAAGTAGGAGGAGGCATATCACGGATGGCCTGCACTTTAGCATCATCCGGACGGACACCATCTTGGTTGATTATGAAGCCAAGATATTTAGCTTCTGTCTGTAAGAAGGCACATTTGCTTAACTTGAGCATAACATTATGTGCTCTCAATCGGTTAAAAACTTTCTCCACATGGAGTAAATGATCCTCAAGGGTTCCTGGAGTGTGAATCAGGATGTCATCAACATAAGCCAAGGCGTAAGATTGCATGCCCTTCAGTACTTCGTCCATGAGGGACATATACGTGGCAGGGCTGGTCTTTAGACCGAATGGCATGACATTCCATTGGTAACTCCCAGTATGTGTTGTAAAAGAGGACTTCATTTTGGCTTCCGGTGACATCGGAATGCACCAGAATCCAGAACGGGCATCTAGGGTAGTAAACCACTTAGATTTGCCAACGGTTGCCAAGATATCGTCAACCCGAGGAAGGGGGTATGAGATAACTTTGGTGATGGCATTTAAGGCTCGATAATCGCAACAGAAGCGATTAGTACCATCCTTCTTAGTGACTATTACAATGGGGGAAGACCAGGAGGATCGGGATCTCTCAATTATACCTGCTGCTAACATATCCGTAATCGATTTCTCCACGATCTCCCTATTCTTAAGTGGAGTGTGATACGGCTTAAGTGAGACAGGCTCTTCAGTGGTGGTATGGATTTCCATTGTTACAGTATTAGTTCTCTTCAGTTCCATGTCTGAGAGAGCAAAAATATCATGATTTTTCTTGACTAACTGACGAATGCGACTGGCATGTGGGGAGTCAGTTGTCACCTGCTCCATTAATTGAGCAAGGCGTGTGGGTGGTACATTCATGGAGGAGGAGGGAGAAGGAGAAAGTTGTGGAAGGAGAGGTGGAGGAGAAGATGTCGTTTCTTTCATCCAATGTGAAGGAGGGGGTGGCGTAGAAAATGTAGGAGAGGAAGATAAGTAGTGCTGAGGAGGGTAGTTACCATGTGGTAAACGCGCATGTGTAACAGCACTAATGGTATTCAAACTCCAAGGAGAGGGCTTCTTGAAGGAAGAAGATCGTCCATCATTTCCCAGGGGAGGACAAGTATGCAGAAGGGAGGGAGCATTGAGAGAACATGTATGGGGGGTTGGGGTTTTAGAAGACAGTTGGGAGTGGTTGGTGACACGGGCAACAATAGTACCTCTGGGTATTGTAAGAGGTTTTCCTGAAGAATTTAGGAGCATAAGGGGAAAGTCACGTGACGTGGACACAGTGACAATGCCATCGACGACATGGATACAGGGATCATCGATGATGTCTGAGTCAGGTAGAGGTTCCACGTAAGCAGAATGACCTGAGGGTATATAGTCGGACCGTTTGACCCGACCAGTAACGATAGTAAGACAATGAGGTTTTAAGGTGACAGGGGCAATAACTCTAACAAGAGACGCAATGTGGATATCATCCTGAAGAGGGATGAATTCCCCATTGACGCGAATCTGTTTCAAGTCAAAGTAAATGCGCACTTTGTGATGAAGAAAGAAGTCACGACCAAGAATGAAATTCCTAGTCATCCCACTAGCAACAATAAAAGGATGCGCAAGAGATTGAGATCCAATCTGGAGGCGAATGATAGCCGTTCCAATAGAACGCAAAGGTTGTCCAGTGACAGAAGTTAAAGAAGTGGAAGAAGGAAAGAATTGGACGTGTTTGCGGATCTGGCGAAATAACTGTTCTCTTATTAAACTAACAGTAGCACCAGTATCCACAAGAGCGCGATAATTCTTTTTATTAATGGTAATTAGACAAGAAGAAGGATCAGGAGTGACCGAAGGAGGAGAGATATAAGAGATGGAAGTCAGAAAGACCGTAGAAGAGGAAGAAAACATTTTCGGACTTTCACAGGACTTGTGAAAGTGATGAAATGTGTTTGTTTTGCGAGAGGATCTAGTGCCCAAAAGAGGTGGGATAAAGCCACACGACGTGATCCTATCTATCGGGTGGCGGAATGTGTTTCCCTGGCCCATGAGAGGTTGGGGGCGGAACTGTCCACGGTTGAATGAATGTGGAGGGACACGAGGTGGTTGTATGGGGTTGGATGGTAACCATGAGAGCTGGTGCGGCTGACGTTGATCATTCACCGGGTGTTGAGGTTGTGATCTAGCGTGGTTCAAGGTCCTGTTAAGATTATGTTGATTCTGTACACAACTTTTTGATGTGTGTCCGGCCAAACCACAAAAGTAGCATATGACTGGAGCTACTTGTTGAACTTGTAGAGCAGATGGGTGACGTCGGTGTTGAGTGCGCTGAACAAACCGTTGACGATAAGATCCCGGCAATGGAGTATCGCACGGCTGTAAAATGGATGGTTGCTGCCAAGACTGACGGTAATGACTGATGTCCATTGGCTCTTCATCTGTGTGATCGTGTGCACGAGGTTCACGCCCAAGTCTATTTGCAAACCGTTTCTTCACATTGTCTTCATTTATTGCTAGTTGTATGGCATCAAGGATTGTCTGTGGGTCTTCCCTTATTAAATGAAGTTTCAGCGCATCTGACTGGAGACCATCGATAAAAATGCCAACAAGTTGGTTTTCCGTATCAGTAGATGCAGAGGAAGGTTCCACTAAAGCATCTTCAGCCAGGTTTAACAACCTATCGGCATAGAACTGAACCGACTCGTGACGGTCCTGATGGAGTCCGCGAAGCAAAGTCCAAGCGTGTTGGTGGTCCTTAACGGAAGAGTAACGGCGGGTGAGCTCCTTCTGTAGAGAGGCGAAGGTCTCGTCTGGAAATAACTGTGCCTGGCGACATAGATAGTCAGTGACAAGTGACTGAGATGACAAGAAGGCAACACGTTTGCGATCGGCATCAGTGGCTGATGGAATCAATGAAGTAAATTTCTCAATGTCACGTAACCACTGCCGAAAAGTGGACGGATCGCCACAAAAAGGCTTAACAATGTTATTGATGTTGTGCAGATTTGCACTCTGTGTAACCAAGCTAAGGGTGGTAGCAATAGCTTGTAGAGAACTATTAGGAACTTCAGCGTTATCTGGCAATGGTTGAGTCAACGCATGCTGTTGTTGCATGTCATGTATCTGCTGTTGTAATAACAGATTTTGTTGTTGGAGCAATTGTACTTGATTTTCAAACTGCTGTTGCATATTTGGATCCATCATGCATAGGCTGTACCACACCAAAAATGACAATCTCTGGTGTGTGAAAGGTCACGGGCACCAAAAGTCAATCTATGTGACCGTGTGAATAGGAAGGAGTAGACGGGAACGGCACTAAAAGTCCAGGCTCGTGTGACAGTGTCTATCGTGATAGTGGATTTTGTGGAAGGGATGTAATTCTGTATTTTACTTGATATAAGGGAAATAATCCCAGGACTTTTCTTTAGTGTTTCTTCTGGTAAATACTGGTTAATCACCAGAGTTAGTAATTCCAGAAGGGAGGAACAACCCAGGTAATTGGTAGAACTCGTAAGTGCCGTAACGGATTTAGTATTGATCTTGCAGGGGTGGTAAGTAATTAGCAACTCGAACAGTCAATGGAAACTTTCAATGGTGCAGAGCATTTGATAAGTCCAAATGGTTATAGAAGATGTTCTTTTATTTTCGTTTCGAATTCCAAATAAACAGTGGCAGCTCGAGATAAATTTCTGGTGGGGGAAAGCAAAACTGCCAGCTTTAGCCTCCAAGGCGAAAGGCTTACGGCTCCTTAATACTCTAGTCGTTTTATGATCTGTGGAAATCCTAGCGAAATAAAATACGATTCGAGACTTCAATCAAAACTAGTTCGAACTTACTTCAAGTGGAATGAACCACTCACATAATCGTGGCAGGGGTTAGCGCTGGTTCACTAACCTTCCTGGTCGGTAGGAGGTCTCTAGATAAAACGTAGGAGTCAAGGGCTTTTGTTCTTTAGTAGTCGTAGCGCCAGGTTGCTCCAAACCTAAACTAAAGAACGCCCTATGATGTTCTGACTCTAGCTTTGAGATAACTGTCTCAAGCTCTGACTGGTTACTAAGATGCCTCAGTCTTTATACTGGTCTGGTGCTATGGCTCGCCAGAGGAAGTATTTCTTATTGGAGTTAAGACCGGAAACTTTCTAATGATTGGTCTTGGGGGCTAGTGGACTGTTGAAATAATCTTTAACCTAACTAACTACGAATCCTCTAGTCTGAAATTATTGTTTCTATGTGATGATGACCAACCATTGTTTAAAGTTCTCTCTAATCTAAATGTTTTCCGGTCTGACTTGTATGGAGGCCACACAAGGTTTGATGACATCATGGGTTCATGTGTGTCATGACTGATGATGTCATTGAATCTTGACTAGTAGTTTATTTATCTAACTAGTCATTCATAAAATACTTTACTATAAGGCTAACAGTTGTAGCTACTTAATAGTCTACCCTGTTACAAAGGTTACCAACGTGGAACTGATGACAAGAACTAGACAAGTGCCAGTGGAACAAGAGATGAGAAGAAGATGATGGCGATGGATTGGACACACACTGAGGAGATCTGTTGATAGCATTACAAGGCAGTCCTTGTTCTGGAACCCCCAGGGCAAGAGAGGCAGAGGTAGACCAAGAAGCACATGGAGAAGAGATATGGAAACAGAGGTGAAAGTGATGAGGAGAATGTGGAAAGAACTTGAGATGATGGCACGTGACAGGAGGACTTGGTATGTGTTTGTTGAAGGCCTATGCTCCTTTGGGAGTGGAGGGTTATGAATGAATGAATGTACTGTTCTGATATCTGCAAAATTTATAATTTTGAAACACATCTTGCTCTGCTGTTCACTGATAATGGGTTGCAGACCTGTTAAACATAAATATCTTCAGAACACCTGCTTAACGTCTATGTTCTGCTGCATATTTGTTTCAGGTTAACGTGGCTCACTTCTCTGATCCGTCACCTTTTGGCGCATTTAAGAAGCTAATAGAACTAAGAAGCAATGCGTCGTTTCAATGGGGCAAAACTCAGGTATGACATTTAATCTTTTTTTTTTCCATGTGTACCGTGGATGTCTTGCAATATGACGTTTGAAACGGTTTGACAAGATCACTAATGTGGCACTAGTGGAAGGAACTAGACAAATACCAGTGGAACAGAAAGTACTGAGCAGACTGCTGTTGGATAGTGCACATATTGAGGAAACCAGGAGATAATGTCCTTGTTTGGAATCCTCTGGGTAGGAGAAACAGAGGAAGACAGGAGACATGAAGACAAGTGATTGACAGGAAAAAAGACAGGAAGACCATGAACTGATGGCATCACCCAGGAAGCATTTGTTGAAACCCGTGACTCATAGGGAGCTTGAGAGATAATGCTGATGATAGTATCATTGGGGACTGACATTTTATACTTATATTTAGACTTATTCATTATAAATGACCTCTTGTAATCTACATGTGATTATACACGTTAACTTACGTAGGATTTGTTGGCCTTTCATCATTAATTCAGCATGTAGTTTGTGTTTTTATTTACTCCGCAGGTAAAACAGTTGTTTAAGTACACAGAACACATTTTTATGTACATGGTATACATTTTACTTTTCAGGTGTGCACACCACACAAAGATGTGCTCATATTCACACGTAAAGCTTTCCGCTTCCCTTACTTCCTGACTGTCCTCAACACTGGGAGTGAGGAGGTGCATATTTCTCCAGAGGAACTTAAATGTGCCCCCAGCAAGGATGAAGGCAAAATTGTATTCCATAATCGAGATAAGACAGTAGTCGGGAAAATCCTTGATTTCAAGGATCGTGGAATTCAGCTGGATCCATTTGATGTAATTGTTATAGAGTTTGCGACAGAAGATTAAACCTTGCTGTTTCTTGAATGAACATCTGTGTTACTCTGAATAGCCGTCTTTTCTTTACATGAGATAATGCACTTTCATTTAAAATACGTCATTGAATGCAGCAGAGTGAGTTCCACCATTTTGAAATATTTTTTCCCATCCATCCACAAACCAGACTTGAAAGATCCTTTATCCAAAGACAAAAAATTTCCATTGCTCATTGAGATCAGTAGTAGTGTTTCTTTATTCGTTGCAGCCGAGTATTTTGTACGTGAATTAGGAGCTTCTGTCTTAAGCTGCAAATGCATGCCATGATTTCCTAGATTTGATAGCTAATATTTTGCTTTGGGGTCTGTTTTTCTTTGCTCCAATGCTAGCTACTGTCTCTGGCATTTAGGAATGCAAAAAAGTCATCTTGGGCTATCTTTTATATGTTCTGTCAGTTTTTTTTTTTTTTACCCCTCAGTAGGTCTTTATTATAAGACCAAAGCTATATAATAGATTAAACTTATGAAATATGTTCTCAAGTTTCCTGTTGTTAGCTTGGATTCTTAACAGATTTTAATCCCTTTTGATTAAATTCTTACATTGTTTTGAGAAGTACAAATTGTTACTTAAACTTGATAAGAAGACATTAGGCTGGGGTTGTATGATCTTTTCAGAAATGAAAAATAAATTTTGAATTTATGGCACTTGTATTTTTTTTTTTAAATCGTGTCCGAGAAATTAGGTGGTAACGAGTGATGTTCACATCATTATGTAGTGTGTCTGTTTGAATCGTGATGTGAATTCTTCTGTGTTTTTGTCTGTTGGTCAATTAATGTGCTGTTCTGATATCTGAAAAATTCAGAATTCCAAAACACATCTCTCCTGTTGCGAACCTGTAAACATGGATATATTTCAGACCACCTACTTAAACTTTAGGTCATAAATAGTTTTAAAACATACAATAAAACACCACCAGTACAAGGTGTAAATAGTACTCACATATTTATTTGTCTCAAACGAAACTGGTTATACAAATTTGAGGGGAGGCACTCTACAAGTACAAGAAGCATACATGCTAACATCCAGTACACGGTACTTTATTTTCGTGTGTAATAAATTACCATAATGTGATTAAGTGGAAAGGCAGTTCTGCAGAGTAAGAGTTATACAAGCTAGCACAGGCAGGTCTTTGATTATTAGTGCTGACTGCTGTTGTATAGAGCAACACAAAGAATCAAATAACTGAGAGGTGAGAAGAGACAGAATATATTTAAACATGGTTTTAGGATGCAGCCAAAATATGCGACCAGGGTTATGGAGTTGGCCAAAAAATGTCCACACTCCTGAAATTTTAGAAGTTTGACACTGACTACAGTTTTCTTTTACTAATCATATGGCGTAGAATTTGGAGTTCAGATATTATTTTCAGGCTGACTCCATTAACACTTTGCTGACCACATTTGACAGGAGTCAAATTCGCAAGACTGAAAGCAACAGGGCAGCCTTGCCGATAGTTAATGTCTCATCCGGGTGTTTATTGCATTCCAAAGTGGCTGCGCCCATTAATTATATTGTGTAGCAATGTTAGTAGAGAAAATTTGATTATTTTTTTATTACAAGATCCCATTCATTGTTTTCATCATGAGTGATGATGAAAACCAGACTTGTAACAGAGTTAGTTCTGAATCTGGGTCAAAGTGATATCTCATGTCTAAGTAGAGATGGAAGACTAAATAATAACACCAAGTGACTAGCGACCACAAAACTGGAGGTTATGTAGGTAGGCCTGAAGCAAAAGATGGGCGTGGCTCAAGGATCATAGCAGGACTGACATATCAAAATAATCCTTGGAAATGGAGAAAGCTTGCTCAAAATGAACTTGTTGAGCTTGACATTCTCCCTCCACACGGAGAACATCAAGGCAGACACGACTATATCCATTGACACTGACATAAGTGACTAAGGATCTGTGCTCACCTAAGCACAAAGTAACTAACAACCTGTCCAAAAGTAAGCACAAAGTAACTGAAGATCTTTGCTCAACTAAGTGCGAAGTATGATACTCTACTCAACTTTGCACAAAGTTCTTGATGATCTGTGCCCAACTAAGCACAAAGTAACTGATGATTTATACTCTCCTAATCACAAAGTAACTGAAGGTCTACAGACAGAACATTTAAATGACTTGAAGTTCTGCAATGAAGTGCTAATGTATTGAAACACACATTCATTTTTCTGACACAAAATACTTTATTTTATTAGTCCGTAATGTCAGAAAAGTTGTAGCTTATACTATATTCGAATTTTGAGGGGCTGTACATATTAAAGCAACTAAGGAAATGAAATGGAATCTGCTGATGAAGACAAGCTGGTGCATTTTTACAAAACTCCTATTACAAAATAAAACGTATCTCTTGATGCCACATTTCTTCAAGTCAATCAAACATCATCTTGTGCCAGTTATTCAGTTGATATTTCTATCTATATTTCGATTTGGAAAGGGCAGTGCTGCCGTCATCATTCTCTTCTTGGTGACAAGACCTGCAATTACAAGACAGAATGCTGACACCACATCAAATATTCATTGTTCTGTAAAATGCAGGTTTTTTTGTTTATATATTTGTATGCTTCTATCAGCGTAGCTATAGTTTTGTGGCCATGTCTGTATAACAGTTTGTCAACAACCGTCGTCTTTGTAATGGAAAGTTCCCTTTTACTTTTAGGTTTTACTGACATTACAGTTAGTATAGATGGAAGTGTATCCAGGGGCTAAATCCAGATCTCAACAAGCTCATAATCTTACATGCCGTCTTATACCAGATTTTTATAGGATGTATATATTTAAAATAAAAGTTTGCCTCATTTTGGGGAGGTGCATATAGTTCAACCTAGTCGGTTATATTAGAGCGCATGGCCAAATATATGAATACCCTGTATATATAGTTTAGATGGGATGCAAAAGAATTCATGCTGCTTCTGAGCGAATTTAAGGGTTAGAAATCGGGACACTGTAGCACCTCGATGTGCTGGAAACTGGCAGCCCTTGAGTGATGAACTACCAGCTACATTGGACTGACCCAATGGCAGTATTCTTCACTGTCACACATGCTGAGACCCAGCATTGCACGCTTAAGCTTGAGAAGTCCCTTAAATACCAGACTTAACTCCAGCTATCACCTGGTTGGCTGCTTGCAGGGAGAACTCAAAATGAGTAACCTTCTATCTACATCTTTGCCAAGAGTAATCTTGCGTGCAAGTAGATACCTTGGACGCCAATATTAAATACTGTTGGATCACTACTGCAAAGCAGGGGAGGCAATCCGTGATACCCATGGGGATTCCAGAATGACTGCCTTCTAATGTTATCTACAGATTTCCTCAATGTGTCATCTCCAGTTCCACTGACATGTCTGGTTTGTGTCATCTCCAGTTCCACTCACACATGTCTGGTTCATGTCATCTCCAGTTCCACTGACACATGTCTGGTTTATGTCATCAGTTCCACTAACACACGTCTGGTTCGTGTCATCTCCAGTTCCACTGACACATGTCTGGTTCGTGTCATCTCCAGTTCCACTGACACATGTCTGGTTTGTGTCATCTCCAGTTCCACTCACACATGTCTGGTTCGTGTCATCTCCAGTTCCACTGATACATGTCTAGTTCGTGTCATCTCCAGTTCCACTGACACATGTCTGGTTCGTGTCATCTCCAGTTCCACTGACATGTGTGGTTTGTGTCATCTGCAGTTCCACTGACATGTCTGGTTCGTGTCATCTCCAGTTCCACTGACACATGTCTGGTTCGTGTCATCTCCAGTTTCACTGACACATCTGGTTCGTGTCATCTCCAGTTCCACTGACATGTCTGGTTTGTGTCATCTCCAGTTCCACTGACACATGTCTGGTTCATGTCATCTCCAGTTCCACTGACACATCTGGTTCGTGTCATCTCCACTTCCACTGACACATGTCTGGTTCATGTCATCTCCAGTTCCACTGACACATCTGGTTCGTGTCATCTCCAGTTCCACTGACACATGTCTGGTTCGTGTCATCAGTTCCACTGACACATGTCTGGTTCATGTCATCAGTTCCACTGACACATGTCTGGTTCGTGTCATCACTTCCACTGACACATGTCTGGTTCGTGTCATCAATTCCACACTGGTTATCTTATCATATCATTTCAATTCTTTTATTCCACGCAAGCACCCATTTATCAAAGTTAAATTATCGGCTGTTAAGTCACTGCATGGACTGAACTAATTCCTCCACGTAATGCACAGCAATACAACGGGCTGATCACCTGTTTGCTAGTCAATTTGATTACGGAAACAACGGCAAGTGGATTAATTTGTTGTTGCCCTAAAGACGCCACTAGGCGTGATGGGATACAACGGCAAAGAAATCAATTTGTTGTTGCCCTAAGACGCCACTAGGCGTATTGGCCACTGACTGCTTTGTCGGTTGGTGGCTAAGGATGGAAGAAGAAGAAGAATGCACAGCAACTTCATCATCACCACAAGAAGTTGGGCAGTCTACTTATAAGGTAGTCCCATTGCAGGTAGTGCCACAGGGGAGTAAAGTGTTAGATACTTCATACTAGGCCTAGCTTTATGAGGAGGGGTGACCAGTTCCCTTCCTGACCGCCTTTGCCTTCCTTAAGGCAAGAGCAGAGTCAGGTACCTATTTACAGCTGGGTAGAATGGAGCGTGACGCTACCATGTGTCGTTCATGGAACCCGGTAATTTTGCTGTGGAGAAGTAGGTCGGCGCTCTTAACTGCTTAGGCAGTTTGGACGCTCACTTAACTTGTGACACTTCCCAAATTATGTTCAGACATTCCGTTCTGATGACCCCATCGTAAGTCGATATGGTTATTAGCCGAAAATCACTATCTACTTTTATGAACCTTAAAAAGATTTTAATAGGTAACATGCCCGAATGCTAAAATATATAGGCCTGTTCTGTTATATTAAAAAAAATGCTCGGTTTGCTCTTTATTTGTAGCGAAATAATACAATATACACATAAATTTACTGTAACATACAGTACTGTAATAAATACATGTCATGAATTTAAATAAAAAAACTTACAACAAGAACGCTGGGAGTCGAAATTAATAGAAAAATAATACAATAGGTTTAATGGAATGGTCGTCATATGTACGAGTGCAGCTTTGCAGAGTGCTATAGTATGTAGATTGGGATGTGAATCTACGTCTGTGGGGCTAATTACACCCTCATTGACTCTTGAAATCATCCACACACTTCCAGGGATTCCCCCTGTGGAGAAACATGTTGAGAACCCAGCATTACACACTAAGCTTGGAGGGGGTCACTTGAGCTCCAGACGTTAACTTTGGCTTTTGCCTGTTTGTCTGCATGCAGGAGGACCTCACTATGGACCCCATGATGGGCAGGGGGGAGCTGAGAAGTGGTTCTGTGTAGGACATGACAATTCCTTGGGAGAGTCCAGAACCAACGCACAGTATATTAGCTCTGCATATTTGTTGGCCAATCACCTGTTTGCTTTAAATCATGATTACGAGAACTACAAGAGAGAAAACCATACTGATTCTAAAGGCGACGAACTGGAACGGACTACGATTTATGGAACTTGGAGCACAAGAAGTATAAATGGGAAAGAAGAGGAGCTGGTGGAAGAGATGAGGAAAGCAAAACTACAAATCCTGGCTATAATGGAAACAAAGAAAAAGGGACGAGTCATGGATCTTGATGGCAACACGCTGCTCTACAGTGGTGTACCCACATCTGAAAGAGCTAAACGGGGCGTGGGTTGCATTGTGGCCCAAAACCAAAAAGATAAAATCAAGGGATGGAACTTTGTCTCGGATCACATTATGGTTTTAAAACTAAAAGAAGGAGAAACCATAGTCAACCTGGTCATAGTTGTCGTGAGAAATTCTAATCCACATATATAAAAAAGTAATTGTACAGCCTAACACATAAATTCAATAAAAGGAAAGAAGAATGGTAAAGAACAGTGCTGTCACAAGGACTGTACTCGAGATCCCCCTTTTTATGCTTCGTCTGCATATTCTCACGCTTTCACGTTGATAGTCAAGCCTACTGCATCAATACACGCTTTCTACAATAACACTGTACTGCATTTCTAAGAAAAACCTTGAGATACGCAAGCTGATTAATGACCTAAATTAATACTAGCATTAATTACACTACGTTACCATAAACGAACGGACAGATGGACTTAGGATAGAAAGAAAGGGGGGGCTGAAAGCCGGAATGCATGCAACACTAACACGCGTCTCGCTATACAATTAATGCCATCACGCGTGTAAGGCCACAAGCACCAACTTTTTTCAAATCGACAGTGATAAAAAACACTACCCATACGAGAGTTAGGTTTAAAAACCTATAAAATGCTTATAAGGAAACCTGACATTCTACTGTTTTATGTCTGAAATCCTGACATTAGTATGACAGTACAGCAGACACCATAAAGTTTGGAAGTGAGGAGGTGGCAACAGCACGACTATCCTAGAAGAAAATGCATATTTTGAACGCAGCCCCTTTGCCCCATTAAATTTATATATTTGGGTTCCTTAGGACTTGCTGACAAAGAATATGTTAAACGTTACGCAAATAGTCTAGGAATTAACAAATTATAGCCAAAAGAAAATAGTGAGGGTGTCAGACAACACCAAATAATAATCGCACAGTGGCATGTTTTGGAACCACTATTTTACGGGAAATGGGCCACCATGTAAAATCCTATTTGATTGGATAGAAGTAAATGTAAGGCTAAACACGATTAGTCGGGCTACAAATACTAATTCTTTGTTGTTAGGGAAACGTGAGTAGGAGTACTTTTTTTGAAAAGCTGTGTAAATATGGCCCGATTGGTTAGACCCGCCAATATAGGCAATTAGGAGCGTCAGTTCAGTACCACATTTTTCAAATAAACTTACTAAAGAAACAGTGCGTTGAGAGCCAGTGCATATTTTTCTAAATAAAAGCCTGGGACATCGGCAGATCGAAATTGTGCTATATTCATTGCCAGTCAACGTAATTGTGTATTATTTCCATGAATTGTGGTAAGCTTGATATATTCAATATCTTTTTAATGAAAATTGAATGTAAATTGATAATTTATGTCTGTATATGTGTGTGGTTCAGTAGCGAACATGAGGCAAGGCCTAAATATTGCTCCAACCTGAACAGAAGGTGTCGGAGAAAAGTAAAACTGCATGGAATTGCCAAACAGTACACTGACACCTATCTTATTGACTAGAACGAACTAATGCTGGAATTGCAGAGGCGTGGTAACCATTAGGGAGGAGTATACTGGTGTAAATTGTTTCAGATGAAGCTGGCAGTTGGCCTACCGCTCTGAACTCAGTGTTTGTTATGTATTGTGTTCAGTCTGGAAATAGATTATAAATTAGTTCTGAAATAGGAGGTACAACCTTCTTGTTTCAGGGACCGTGGTCCTAAAGTTATTGAGCAGCACCTGGTCTGAGCTTTGCTGAATCTAGAGGCTGACAGCATACTCCTGGGTCCAGATAGTGACCAGTGAGGTGTCTCCAGAACACAGGAAGCTATCGAGCAGAGGAGTCTTTTCCTGCCGCCATCACGAAAGATAAGCTTCTGTGGCCAGAGGAGCTCAACATTATGTGTCCCCCTCTAAAATTGACATTATAGTAAAACAGAGGGACAATACATTGTTTAAATTGACAGGAACTGTGAACTTTTCCCCATACTATGTCCAAGATAAACAAACACTTGAAGTCATGATGACAAATAACAACATAGCTTGAAAAACAAAACCAGTATTACCTCATAGTACTACTACACAACTGACACACATAGGATAATATTAATAAAATATGTCACTACAAGGTTCATATTTATAAATTATGTACATATAAATTGTGATTACATTTGATTGTGATTCCTGGTTCACTGTGTAGTTGAATCAGGATATATATTAGTGAAAGTAATTAATACATATATATTTGAAACTTTACCAGTGACTCATTTAAGATAGTCTTATAGAGTGTTAAATGTGTGTGAGTGTCACAGTGTTGTCAAGTGTGGTGGAATAAATTAAATTGTTTATCTGTCTGTTGTTGTTGTGACTTACACTTCATCATTTACATAACCCTAGACATTCAACGTAGTCATCACAATATTCCAGAATAATTCTGACTGAGGTATAAATGTGGTAGCAAGTAAGGTTATCTGTAAAACACTACACCTATTAGATACAGATACCTTCACAGCTGATCTCAGTCAGTACACTAAGTCCCCTATAAATATTTATAACATCCCACTTTACCACATATATTGGGGTCTCGCTCCCGGGATATTGAACTTTCTCCTATTATATATATTGGGAATAATAAGAATTAAAAGGTATCCTTGGGTGGAAATAAATAACGTTGAGCTCTCAGTGCCTGTGGTGTCCTTGGATAAGTAATTACAGATTGTATTGTTTAGTTAGACATTACATACATTTACCTGTTAGAAAATGGCCGACTTGGCAAAATTTCGATCTGCTGCTGTGCAGACTGCAAAAGAGTTAGGAATGGACGGGCAAATTATGATTGCTTATGTCACTGCTGAATGTGACAAATATATTGAACGGGAAGAAAGAAGATTAGAAAAAGAGGCCGAAAGAAAGTTAGAGGCTGAAAAGGAAATTAAGAAGTTACAATTTGAGGCTGAGGCTAAGAGGTTGCAGATTGAGGCTGACAAAGAGGCTAAAGCATTGGAAGCCGAGGAAAGAAGATTGACTGCAGAAAGAAAAGAGAAGAAATTGGCTGCAGAAAGGGAAGACAAGCGATTAGCTGCAGAGAGGGAAGCAGAAAAGGAGAAGAGATTACAAAGGGAACACGAGTTACGACTAAGGGAGTTTGAGTTTCAAGGCCATGCTCCTGAAAATGGTGCCAGTCCCTTTACCTCTGATGCCACTGCTAGTCAGGGAGCCTCAACCTCAGCTATGAACTTTCATTTAGATCATTTTGTTGAGAAAGACGATGATATTGAGAGCTATCTAAATAGATATGAACTATTAGCTACCACGTATGGGTTAGAGAGAGAAAGGTGGAGCTTAAAGTTATCTCAAGGGCTTCGTGGGGCAGCTTATGAAGTTTTTGCCAAAATGAGCAGAGGTGATCAGGAAAATTATGACATGCTAAAGCAGGCTCTTTTGTTAAGATATGAAAAGAACGCAGAATTTTATAGGAAAAAATTTAGGAATGCTAAACTACTGTCAGGTGAAACCTATCACCAGTTCTCTGCACGGTTAGAGACATACTTGGAGAAATGGACTTCTCTGGGGAAAACCCAAGATCTTAAGGAAATGGTCCTTATAGAACAACTA
This sequence comes from Oreohelix idahoensis, assembly GCA_024509875.1. Classification (NCBI taxonomy): domain Eukaryota; kingdom Metazoa; phylum Mollusca; class Gastropoda; order Stylommatophora; family Oreohelicidae; genus Oreohelix; species Oreohelix idahoensis. Next base: position 182,784 of record JAMPIV010003348.1, read on the forward strand.
AGAGAGTCCATGGCTCCAGACCTGAGAAAGTTTCTCATGGAACAAGGTGCAGAGAGGCTGGGTGAGTTGCTAAATGTTGCAGAAAGGTATCAAGCAGCTCAGGCAGAGGTATCAGGTAATAAAAAGAAACAGGTGGATAATTTTAGGGCACCACAGAACTTTAATAAATTTGATCCTAGAGATCAAAACAAAGGTAAGCACCAGTTTGATAGGCCACGGTATGACAATAAAAATAAAACCCCACAATTCGATGAAAGGAAATATGATGAAAGAAAATCTTTCAACCAAGGAAAGAGATGGTGTAAAAATTGTAAGATGAACAATCATGACACTGACCATTGTAGAAGGAAACCTCCTCATTGTGCTGCTATGACATCTGGAAAAAAGGTCAAACCTGAGGAACTACAGGAACCATACCACCCCCCAGTGTGTGAAGATGTCATCTGTAATGGTGTCACCATAAGGTGTTTATATGATACAGGTTTAGATTATGATTCCGTTGTGAGTTCTCACCTGGTGCAGGCAGATCAATACACCACAGAAACAGTGGAGATTCAAACTGCAACCAAGGATGTAGCTACCATGACACTTCCCGTCGCCCGGATAAAGGTGAAAACGCGATATGTGGAAGGAATCATAAAAGCAGCAGTGATAAATGAGCCAATCTACCCTCTGATATTGGGGTGTAGATATGTCTTCTTGGGGAATCCCAAGAGACCTGTGATATTGGCAACAGTGCAGACCAGATCACAGTCTAAAAAGGAGGAGGATAATCCAATAAATACTCATCCAGATGAGATGAGGAAGGCACAGGCGGAGGACAAAACACTCAAGCCGTGTTTCAAGAAGTTGCCCAAATCTCATACACCTCCAGGCAAGGGAGAATTTTATATGAAGAACAAACTGATTTATAGGAAGGCTGGATCTGAATCCAATGGTCACGGACAGCTGGTCCTTCCCACTTCATATAGGACTAAAGTGTTGGAACTAGGGCATGCGATTCCCTTCAGTGGTCATATGGGGATCAGCGCAACAGGACAGCGTATAGCTTGTCACTATTTCTGGCCAGGGATAACTGAAGATATCAAACGATATGTAAAATCCTGTCCAGAGTGCCAACGAGTAGCACCTAAGCATTGGACTGCACCAGCAACTCTGGGGGAAATGCCCATAGTGGGAACACCCTTTGAGAGAGTTGCCGTGGATCTTGTGGGACCTCTCACCCGAACCAAGAGAAGGAACAGCTACATTCTGACTCTGGTGGACACTTGTTCTATGTGGGGAGAGGCGGTAGCCCTGTCATCGATTGATTCTAAACATGTGGCAGAGGCATTACTCACAATTTTCACAAGGTTAGGCTTTCCCAATCAAATCTTGACTGATAATGGCTCTCAGTTCAAGGGGAAACTAACAGAAGAAGTTTTCAGGATCTTCCAGGCCAAACACTTCCATTGTAGTGTGTACCATCCCCAAGGGAACGGCCAAGTGGAAAGATTTAATGGCACGTTGATGTCGATCCTGAGAAAGTTGGCACACGAAAAACCAGATACATGGGACCAGTACCTTCACGCCGCCCTCTTTGCTTATCGGGAGGTACCCCATAGTTCAACCGGTATGGCCCCGGCAACATTATTATTTGGAAGGCCAATAAAAGGTCCACTCGAAGCTCTGTTAAGAACGTGGACTGATGAAAAGGCAGAGGAAAATATTACATCCTCATACCAATATGTGAATGAGCTGACCACTCGTTTAAAAACTGGCTGGAAACTTGCCAATGAAAATTTGAGACAAGCCAGGAAGAAACATGCTGCCTATTATAACAGGAAAGCTAAAGACAGAGATTTGGCTGTGGGAGAGAAGGTACTGCTTCTTCTCCCCGGTAGTCAGAATAAGTTACAAATTGGATGGCAAGGTCCATATACAGTTCTAGAGAAGGTGTCTAGAACCAATTATAAGATAGATAAGAAGGGGAAAGAAAAAATCTATCATGTGAATCTCCTGAAGAAATATTTGGAAAGAGAAAATCAGGAAGAGACACACTTGTTGACCTTGTCCATTGCCATGGAGATGAAAAAGGAACCACTTTCATCATTTGAATATCCATTACATCCCTGTGAGACAGCGGCACAGGTGAAAATCAGTACACATTTAACGAAAAATCAGAAAGAGAGAGTGCAACAGGTTCTAGATAATCATACAGAGGTGTTAACAGACCGACCGGGGCATACAAACTTATTGGAATATGATATGAAACTGATAGACCCCACACCTGTCTGTATGAAACCCTATTCGATTCCTTTTGCTAAGGAGAAAGCTTTGAAGGAAGAGATAGACTATTTGTTGAAGGAAGGAATTATTTCACACAGTGAATCTTCGTATAGTTCCAGTGTTGTACTCTTAAGGAAACCCTCTGGAGAACATAGACTCTGTATAGATTACAGGAGACTGAATGCTATTACAGAAGGACAGGTGGATCCATTGCCGGATACAAATCAGTTGTTTGCCAGACTAAATAAAGCTAAATATTTCTCAAAAGTGGATCTGAGTAAAGGATACTATCAGATTCCAGTAAAGCCTGAGGTTAGACCATACCTAGCTTTTAGTACCTCAGAGGGACACTATGAGTTTAACAGATTGCCATTTGGATTGAAGAATGCACCTAGTGTCTTCTCTAGAATGATGAGAAAATTATTGGACCCTCTGAATAATCCATGTATCACAAATTTCATGGATGATATCCTTATAGCAACAGAAACATTTGAGGAACACATTGACTCTCTGAACATGCTGTTTAATCGACTTAGAGAAGCGAATTTAACAGCCCGACCAACCAAATGTTGCGTTGGATGTAAAGAATTAGAATTCTTGGGACACACAGTTATCAGGGAAACATGACCCCTGACCCAAAGAATTTAGAGAAACTAAAGAAAGCCCCGAGACCACAAACCAAGAAAGACGTGAGATCCTTTGTCTCATTATGTGGTTTCTACCAAAAGTATATCAAAAACTTTAATTCCATATGTGCACCGTTAACTGATTTGACACGTAAAGGACATCCAGATCGAATTACATGGACACCACAATGTGAAATGGCTTACCAGGAATTGAAGGAAAAGCTCACAAGTAAACCTATTTTGAAATTACCTGACTTAAGTCAAGAATTCATTGTAAGGACGGATGCCAGTAATATTGGGTTAGGTGCGACTCTGCTACAGAAATCAGATGCATTGGATGGGGAATTAAGCCCAGTGGCATATGCTAGCAGAAAGTTGAATAAAGCTGAAACCAATTACTCAACTAGCGAAAAAGAATGTCTTGCAGTAATATGGGCGATAAAGAAATTCAATATTTATCTGTATGGGAAGGCATTTAAGTTGCAAACGGATCACAAACCCTTGTCGTTTCTAGCGCAGGCTAGACATGAAAATTCTAGATTACTCCGTTGGTCATTACTGATGCAGCCATATGAGTTTAGCATAGAGTATATAAGTGGAAAAACAAATCTGGGAGCGGATTTTTTAAGCCGCCATCCGTGTGATGAGAATCACCGTAAGCCCCAGGAAAGATAATAAATTTCTCTATGTGTATATAGAATTATAGACTGACATATAACGTCTGTTTTAAGTGGGGAGAATTTGTCGTGAGAAATTCTAATCCACATATATAAATTAAAAAGTAAATGTAAAGCCTAACACATAAATTCAATAAAAGGAAAGAAGAATGGTAAAGAACAGTGCTGTCACAATGACTGTACTCGAGATCCCCCTTTTTCTACTTCGTCTGCATATTGTAACGCTTTCACGTTGATAGTAAAGCCTACTGCATCAATACACGCTTTCTACAATAAAACTGTACTGCATTTCTAAGAAAAACCTTGAGATACGCAAGCTGATTAATGACCTAAATTAATACTAGCATTAATTACACTACGTTACCATAAACGAACGGACAGATGGACTTAGGATAGAAAGAAAGGGAGGGCTGAAAGCCGGAACGCATGCAACACTAACACGCGTCTCGCTATACAATTAATGCCATCACGCGTGTAAGGCCACAAGCACTAACTTTTTTTCAAATCGACAGTGATAAAAAACACTACCCATACGAGAGTTAGGTTTAAAAACCTGTAAAATGCTTATAAGGAAACCTGACATTCTACTGTTTTATGTCTGAAATCCTGACATTAGTATGACAGTACAGCAGACACCATAAAGTTTGGAAGTGAGGAGGTGGCAACAGCACGACTATCCTAGAAGAAAATGCATATTTTGAACGCAGCCCCTTAGCCCCATTAAATTTATATATTTGGGTTCCTTAGGACTTGCTGACAAAGAATATGTTAAACGTTACGCAAATAGTCTAGGAATTAACAAATTATAGCCAAAAGAAAATAGTGAGGGTGTCAGACAACACCAAATAATAATCGCACAGTGGCATGTTTTGGAACCACTATTTTACGGGAAATGGGCCACCATGTAAAATCCTATTTGATTGGATAGAAGTAAATGTAAGGCTAAACACGATTAGTCGGGCTACAAATACTAATTCTTTGTTGTTAGGGAAACGTGAGTAGGAGTACTTTTTTTGAAAAGCTGTGTAAACATGGCCCGATTGGTTAGACCCGCCAATATAGGCAATTAGGAGCGTCAGTTCAGTACCACATGTTAAAATAAACTTACTAAAGAAACAGTGCGTTGAGAGCCAGTGCATATTTTTCTAAATAAAAGCCTGGGACATCGGCAGATCGAAATTGTGCTATATTCATTGCCAGTCAACGTAATTGTGTATTATTTCCATGAATTGTGGTAAGCTTGATATATTCAATATCTTTTTAATGAAAATTGAATGTAAATTGATAATTTATGTCTGTATATGTGTGTGGTTCAGTAGCGAACATGAGGCAAGGCCTAAATATTGCTCCAACCTGAACAGAAGGTGTCGGAGAAAAGTAAAACTGCATGGAATTGCCAAACAGTACACTGACACCTATCTTATTGACTAGAAAGAACTAATGCTGGAATTGCAGAGGCGTAGTAACCATTAGGGAGGAGTATACTGGTGTAAATTGTTTCAGATGAAGCTGGCAGTTGGCCTACCGCTCTGAACTCAGTGTTTGTTATGTATTGTGTTCAGTCTGGAAATAGATTATAAATTAGTTCTGAAATAGGAGGTACAACCTTCTTGTTTCAGGGACCGTGGTCCTAAAGTTATTGAGCAGCACCTGGTCTGAGCTTTGCTGAATCTAGAGGCTGACAGCATACTCCTGGGTCCAGATAGTGACCAGTGAGGTGTCTCCAGAACACAGGAAGCTATCGAGCAGAGGAGTCTTTTCCTGCCGCCATCACGAAAGATAAGCTTCTGTGGCCAGAGGAGCTCAACATTATGTGTCCCCCTCTAAAATTGACATTATAGTAAAACAGAGGGACAATACATTGTTTAAATTGACAGGAACTGTGAACTTTTCCCCATACTATTTCCAAGATAAACAAACACTTGAAGTCATGATGACAAATAACAACATAGCTTGAAAAACAAAACCAGTATTACCTCATAGTACTACTACACAACTGACACACATAGGATAATATTAATAAAATATGTCACTACAAGGTTCATATTTATAAATTATGTACATATAAATTGTGATTACATTTGATTGTGATTCCTGGTTCACTGTGTAGTTGAATCAGGATATATATTAGTGAAAGTAATTAATACATATGTATTTGAAACTTTACCAGTGACTCATTTAAGATAGTCTTATAGAGTGTTAAATGTGTGTGAGTGTCACAGTGTTGTCAAGTGTGGTGGAATAAATTAAATTGTTTATCTGTCTGTTGTTGTTGTGACTTACACTTCATCATTTACATAACCCTAGACATTCAATATAGTCATCACAATATTCCAGAATAATTCTGACTGAGGTATAAATGTGGTAGCAAGTAAGGTTATCTGTAAAACACTACACCCATTAGATACAGATACCTTCACAGCTGATCTCAGTCAGTACACTAAGTCCCCTATAAGTATTTATATCATCCCACTTTACCACAGCCCAATGGGCTGATCACCCGTTGGCTTGTCACACCGATTACAGAAACAACGGCAGATGGATCTATTTGTTGTTGCCCTAAAGACGCCGCTAGGCGTGATGGGAAACTACAACAGAGAAAATCAATCTGCTGTTGCCCTTAAGACGCCACAAGGCGTGATGGCCTCTGACTGCTTGGTCGGTCTTTGGCTAAGGACGAAAGAATGAAAGAAAAACTTTACCACAATAGTGTATGGGCCAAATGAGGATGAGAGAGCAGAGGTCAAGGAGGAATTCTTCGAGTGCTTCAAAGGACAGTGGATGACTGCCTGGATGAAATTATCATGCTCGGTGATTTCAATGCCAGAGTTTGAAATGACCATGCTAGATGGGGTGGAGTTATCGGAAGATATGGAGAAGATACTCTCAATGACAATGGAAAGCGACTCCTTAGATTCGGCAGTGAGCAGAATCTGATCATTACAAACACAAAGTTCCCCCATGAGTGCATACATGCATATACTAGATGTGATCCAACAAAGAATGAGAAGTCAGTGATCGACTATGCCATTGTTAGGAGGAGCTCATTCAAATATGTCCGGGATGCTAGAGTCTGGAGGGGGCCAGAGATGGGAAGTGATCACTACCTGCTTACAATCAAAAGAACAACTGAAAGAGTTGCTCAGCCTAGGAACTGCCCAACATCACGCAAGAAACTAAGTAAACAAACGGGAGAAATGAGCATTAAGACCTACAAGCTGAGAGAGCCAGAAATTAAGACCAGATATCAGGGGCTTATTGCTGCAGCGGTGAGCAACACAGAAGAACAACCTGATGACTTGGAAACTATCTGGCTTAAATTCAAGGACATCATAAAGACAGCTGCAGCAGAAGCATGTGGTGAAGTCTGACTTGGGAACAAGAGAAAGAGGACACCTTGGTGGACAGAGGAAGTCAAAGAGAGAAGAAAATGGCATGGTAACAATACTTAGGAGCTAAAAATACAACAGGACAAATGGAGAAATATAGAGAATGTGTGACACTCAGAACAGAAGCAAAGAACAAGGTGCTAGCAGTAAAACAGAAGTCCTGGGAAGAATTTGGAGAAAAGCTAGAAAAAGATGCGCAAGAAAACCAGAAATTATTCAATAAGACCCTAAAGAACATGAGGAAGGAAAAACAATGCCCTCTCAAATTTATAAAGGACAAGCAAGGCAAATTGCTTACTGCCCCGAAGGAAGTAATGGAAAGAATATTTCTCAGAACTCCTGGATGGTGAGCAAGGTAGAGCATCAGAAATGATAACCACTAGCACAGAAAAGAAAACCAATGGTGATGAAGATGACATAAAGATGGAAGAACTGAAGGCAGCACGAGAAAATCATAATGGGCAAAGCAGCAGGGCATGATGGTATAACACCAGAAATGGTTAAGTACATGGAAGCATCAGGCGACCTATTACTCTTAAGGGTCCTACAGTCAGTGTGGTGCAACAAGACCATTCCAAAGGATTGGGAGATTGCCATCATAACACCAATTTTCAAAAAGGGTGACAATCGACAATGTGGAAACCATAGAGGCATATCCCTTCTCAGTGTCCCTGGTAAAATCTACTCTAGAATCCTAGAGCAGAGACTCCGACGCCTAGCTGAGCCACAATTGGATGAGGTCCCGTGCGGATTCCGAGCTAACCGAAGTACTCAAGACCTAATCTTCACACTCACACAGCTGTGTGAAAAGGCCCTTGAGTATAAGAGTGAGATCCATCTTTGTTTCATAGATCTGGAAAAGGCATTTGACAGGGTCCCCTGGAGCAAACTTTGGGACTGTTTGGCAAGGAAGAACATTCCAGCACCCCTGATTCATGCTATACAGAGCTTCTACAAGTCTTGCAGAAATTATGTGAGGACAGCAAACCATAAGTCAGAAGAGTTCAGGACCACCACTGGTGTAAGACAAGGTGATATCCTGTCACCTATCTTTTCATACTCCTCATGGACGATGTTATCAAGGCATGTAAGGAGAGAACAAGAAAGTATTCAGTGGGGTACTGGAATATGAGACAGGTCTGTATTTCAGAGCTGGCATTTGCTGATGATGTTGCCCTGATTGCTAAATCAGAGGCACATCTCCAATCCAACCTGCAAGTCTGGATGGAAGAGCTGGAGAAAAGAGGGATGGTCATAAACAGCTCTAAAACAAAATCCATGTTGATATCACGAGAAGAAAGAAGACATCAGATTAAGCTGGGAGAACAGGTCGTGGAGCAGGTCGACCACTTTAAATACCTCGGAGCTATTATAGACCGAAAGGGAGGCATCAAAGAAGAGTTGGTCACTCGAAAAGCAGCAGCTGGGAGACTTTTTCAGGCCATAAATCGAGGATTCCTCAGCAAGAGAGAGGTTGGTAAGAAAACGAAGATGGCTGTATACCGCTCCACCTATGTCCCAGTCTTGACATATGGATGCGAGTCATGGGCAATGACTACAACCCACTAAAGCCAGATCCAAACCTCAGAAATGAGGTATCTGGGGAAGGTTGTTGAAGTAACAAGAAGAGACATGGTCCGCAACCAGACGATACGTCATAGCCTAAAATCCCACCCCCTGCAGACCCAAGTGGAACAGTCCCAACTAAGATGGTTTGGCCATGTCTGCAGAATGGGAGAAGATCGGCTACCACGACAAGCATGGGAAACAAAGAGCCAGGGATCCAGACCCCCAGGACGACCCAGAGTCTGCTGGGAGGACAACATTAGACGGTCTTTGAAGGACCGAGGACTAGAATGGAACCAGGCCATGAGGAAGACAGTCTGGTGCTTTCTCTTCCAAACCTCTACACCGCACGGTAGAAGGGGAACGACTAAGTAAGTAAGTATATTTGGAGAGCACCTTGGATGGCGGGGAATGATCAGTATGCTACATGCTTCCTCCTCCTAGCTTGGGACTAAATGTGATGATCCTTTAAATGCAAGCCAAGCTAAAGAAACTAGAGCTCGCGACTTCAGCTCAACACATTTCGGAATTGCAGAAAACCATAGGAAAAGCCTAGATATACTGTGCAGATAATACTAAGGCGTCTTCATTTTGGTATTGGCTACAAAAGAGCGTTATATGATCAAAATATTTTAACTGTGTAATTTTGATCTCCTTCGTTTATTCTCTTGTCATTCCAGGATTTTCTAGCAGCTATTTGTTTTCGTCTCTTTCCGTGAGATGCGCCCAATTCTTATGTGAACCTGATATTTGTTCGTTAATGATAAGACTTGTGACGATCAAACACATTAAACGGCACATAGGAGGATAGTATACGAGGCCTGCGACCTCATCATATAAAACATACTGCCACAAAAACTATCACTACGAGAGGACTTGTGCTATTGAGCAAGCTTCCCGCTGGGGATGATTTGTAGGGGTAAACTTGTGTTCATTAAGAAACAAAACAAAGGGGGGGAGGACATTCATTCTTAGGGTTTTCTTGCCTCTTTAAAAATCTGTTCTTGTCTATATTTAAAATCCTTTTCCGTGTACTTTTAGATTTCTGTCCATTTTTCTTATCCTATTTATTCCATAAGGACTGCATTGTAATGCTATCATCAGCTGGTTTCCTAAGCTTATGCCTCTCCAACGCCGGTGTAAGTTTTTTTTCTTCTCACCTCTGTCCAGTGATATTTCTTTTTAATTCTCTTCATTAGTTTCATTTGTTTAAAGTAATGAAAAATAACCTGTTTAACCTCTGATGGGTTATAATTGAGATGATTAGTGTCTTATTTTAAACGGTGTTTAATTTCCTCTATTTGTTAATGACGTTAACTTCTTCTTTGATCCTTAGCCACCGACTGTCAAAGCAGTCAGTGGTCATCACGCCTGGTGTCTTCTTGTTGGGCAGCATCAAACTGCTTCCACTTTGCTCGGTCGGCGGCCATCTTTCGTACAGTGCCCCAGCTCTGGTTCATTCTTTACATCTCAGCCTCCACAGTTCTCCGCCAAGTTGTTTTTGGTCGGCCTCTCTGTCGCTTTCCTTCAGGGGTCCATAGCATAGCTGTTCTTGTGATGGTATCAGAGTCTCTTCTGAAGACGTGGCCAACCCAACTCACGCGTCTGCCAGCTATGATGGTGTGCGTGTCCTCTTGGTTGCTCCGAGTAAGCAATTATTGATTAGTGAAGGTATTCGGCCAAAAGATTCGAAGACTTTTCCTTAGGCAGATTTTGTGGAAGGAGGACAGTTTCGACATTTCCTTCTCTGTTACTCTCCAAATAACATTAACAATCCCGGCTAATTACACTGACAAACAACATTTTTCTTTCTTATATAAGAATAAGTGTTCTTAGGTCAGTTTCTTGCGCTGATTTCAAATCTGAAATCCGTTTATCTCTATCACGTCGGGTTCTTAAGATATTTGTGAATAAATATATTTTTGGGAAACCGTTATTTGCTCCGTTTCATTTTTACTATATAACTTATTAAAAATTAATAAAAAGCAACATAATTCTACTTTTTATACTGCTAAAAGATGCATGACATATGTTACGCGATTTTTCAAATAGTTACTGTATTTTGAAATAATTCTGAGCAAAATATGGCTTCTAGAAGTTGTAGAAATTCGGCTGATCTGTTCTGTTACGTGTGCAGATATTTTACCGATCGTGTTGACCAGAAAAACTTTACACCATTACTAAAGAAAGCATATGAACTTTATTTCGATTCGAAAGTTGATGATGCAAATAAATCTTGGTAGCCAAATGCAGTTTGTTCGATACATTGGCAGGTTGGTTACGAAAATCGCCGAAGCATAAGTCGATGCCTTTTGGAGTGCCAGTAATATGGCGTGAACATACAAATCACACTACTGATTGTACTTCTGCTTGACAAATATCCATGGTTTCACTTTTAAAACTAGAAAGTCTGTGGTTTATTCAAATAACAAATTGGTTTCGAAACCAGTGCCTCATGATCCAATCACGTGTCCGATCCAAGTACCACCAGAACATAATCCGTTGGACGTGAATGAACCATCAGAAAGTGATAGTTTACCTGCATTAGAAACTAATTCTGACTCAGATTACATACCGGTGAATGATAGTGTTTACTTAATTAACCATTCAGGACTTTCAGATCTAATACGTGATCTCGCTCTTACCAAAGGACAAGCGGAATTACTCGGTTCGCGACTCAAAGAATGGAATCTTTTAGCGCCCAATACTCCGATATCTAAATTTCGTCATAGACACAGAGAACTTGTTCAATACTTTGAGATGGATGATGACATTTGCTATTGCAAAGATGTAAACGGTCTAATGGTGCACCACGGTCATGAGCACATAGTCAACGAATGGCGACTTTTCATCGATTCTTCCAAGACTAGTCTAAAAGCCGTGTTATTGCATAACAGAAATTTATTTTCATCAATTCCAGTCACCTACTCTGTTCATATGAAAGAAACTTATGACAATATGGCTATACGTTTGGAAAAAATAAAGTACAATGACTACCAATGGCGGATTTGTGGAGACCTAAGGTCATTGCAATTCTCACGGGCATGCAGACTGTGTATACTAAATTTTGTTGCTTCCGATGTGAATGGGACAGCCGCAACAGACAGGAACATTATGCAAGAAAGGTGTGGCCTATCAGGGATCGTATGCAGCTCGGGCATAAAAATGTAATACACGAGCCATTAGTTAACAAAGACAGCTTCATTTTACCACTGTTACATATAAAGTTGGGGCTCATGAAGAATTTTGTAAAAGCGTTAGATAAAACGAGCAAAGCTTTCACTTATCTTCGAGAAAAGTTTCCGCAATTTAGCGATGCAAAGATAAAGGAAGGTATCTTTGTAGGACCTCAGATTAGGAAAGTTATTGCAGACAAACAATTCGAGAACTTGTTACATGGTAGTGAACTTCGCGCATGGATGGCATTCAAATCAATCGTCGATAACTTTCTGGGAAATCACAAATCTGTTGACTATGTTGCATATTGTTAAGCAGTGCATAGATGCATACAGAATTATGGGCTGTAACATGTCCCTCAAAATCCATTTGCTCGATTCACATCTTGACTTTTTCCCTGACAACCTTGGCGAAGTCAGCGATGAACATGGAGAACGATTCCATCAAGATATCGCCGTAATGGAGTCACGTTATCAAGGACGGTGGAGTGTGACCATCTTCTTCTTCCTTTTCTTCCGTCCTTAGCCACTGACCGTCAAAGCAGTCAGTGGCCATTACGCCTAGTGGCGTCTTAGGGCAACAGCAGATAGGTTTTCTTTGCCATTGTTTCCCATCACGCCTATTGGCGTCTTTAGGGCAACGGCAAATCAATCCATTTGCTGTTGTTTCCGTAATCGAAGTGACTGGCAAACGGGTGATCAGCTCGTTGAGTGTGACCATGCTTGCCGATTATTGTTGGATGCTTCATCGCGATGTACGCCATGCCATTCACCGACGAAAGTCGACTGCAAAGAAATTCAAGCCTACATAACTGTTATACTTCTTGTACGAATGATGTTGTAATACTGTATGCGTTGTTAAAAAACTTCAATTGCGTATTTCTAGAGATCCCGACCTGATAGAGAAAAACGGTTTGCAGATTTAAAAACAGCGCATTAAAATTGACCAGAAAAACATAGAAATGTTAGAGAAAGAAAAAAAAAGTTTTTTTTTGTTAGTCAGTGTTATTGAAATAGTTCGACATTAGTAATCTTGTCATAACCATTTCAGTCCTTCTACTCTGTTCAATTTACCGTTTGTGATAGTATGTAACATCTTGATTGTTAGTTTTTGTTGTCCCTGTTTCAGAGCCATACAATAGGGTTAGGCGTGATCAATTAAAAAAAAATGTTAGGGTACTCACCAAATAATATCAACAATATTTAGTAACACAAGCAACGCAAACAGCCCAGCACTAGTGGCAGCAACAAAGTATGAATAGCCCAGGTCAAAATCCACCTGGAAAGGGCTCAGTTCAGGCTGTACCTGAATTTTCTTGTTAATAACAAACAAGATCAGGGGTCCCACATAGAAGTTACCTGTATGAAATGATAGTGAACTATCATCATCCACAAAAATATAATCTGTCTTTAAAAAGACATCCCTCAGTAGTCTTCATTATAAGACCAACGCTTTACAATAGATTAAAATGATGAAATATGTTCCCAAGTGTCCTGTTGTATGTTTAGATTCTTAACAGATTTTAATCCCTTTTAATTAAATTCTTACATCGTTTTGAGAAGTACAAATTATGTACATCTACACTATACGTTATAACACACAACGACATCTACACCATACATTATATCACATGACATCTACACCATATGTTATAACACACATCGACATCTACACCATATGTTATAACACACATCGACATCTACACCATACATTATATCACACAATGACATCTACACCATACATTATATCACACAATGACATCTACACCATATGTTATATCACACAATGTCATACACCATACATTGTAGCACACAATGACATCTGCATCACACATTATAGCACACAATGACATCTACATACATTATAGCACAATGACATCTATACCATACATTATATCACACAGTGACATCTACACCATACATATCGCACAATGACATCTATACCATACGTTATAGCACACAATGACATATACACTACACATTGTAGCACACAATGACATATACACTACACATTATAGCACACAATGACATCTACACAGTATATATCACACAGTGACATCTACATCATACATTATATCATATAGTGACATCTGCACCACACATTATAACACAATGACATCTACACCATACATTATATCACACAATGACATCTACACCATACATTTTATCACACAGCACACAATGCCATTCACGCCACAATTGTACCGAACAACTTACAAGTAACAAAGTTACAAAACAAAATGGCCAGCTTGACGATGAACTTGTTGGCGAGTCTGTGACTGACCACGTTGAGAACAGAAAGCAAGACACCCACCAGACCTAATACAAGTCCAGCTATGGCCAGAGCAGCTGAGATGATCTGCCAGTCTGCAGCTGTGAACAAACATATACGGCTTTTAGAGGTCACATTTTAAGATCAGGTCCGATGAATTTGCCATGTACAAACATTTAGAAATTGGTAAAGGTATTTCCGTTGCAGAAAATGTCGTAGAGAAGTGAAGTGTTATAGACTTCGACATATTAGGTCCAGCTTTATGAACTTGGATTACCAGTTCCCTTCCTCCATGTCTTTGCCTTCCCTGATTCAAGAACAGAGATAGGTACCCATTTACATCTGCGTAGACTATAACGCGAATCTACCGGATTTGGATCCTGAAACCCGATAACTGTGCCGGAAGAGGAAAGATAATCCACTTTGGAGTTTCTTTACCAGTAGCAGCAAAAGATACATGATGCCTGATCTACCTGCCCGACCACCATTACGCCACCAACGATTTATCAGCCGTACAATTCAAGTGTAAAGTCAAATGGTAATTTATTATTTGTTGTCATTTTTAAAATTTAAGATGCTTTATACTTAGTCGTTCCACTTCTACCCTGGGGTGTAGAGGTTTGCCAGAGAGTGCGCCATTCTATCCTATCGGCTATCTTCTTTCTGGTCTGGTTTCAATCTAACCCTCGGTCCTTAAGAGAATGTCTAACGTTATCCTCCCAGCGAACTCTGGGTCGTCCTGGAGATCTGGATCCCTGGCTCTTGGCTTCCCATATTTTTCGTGGTAGTCGATCTTTTCCCATTCTGCAGACATGGTCAAACCATCGCAATTGGGACTAATACTCGGGGCTGGGTTTTGAAACCATAACGTATCGTTTGGTTGCAGACTATCTTTTCTTGTTACTTCAACCACCTTCCTCAGATACCTCATTTCTGAAGTTTACAGCTGATTTTTGTGGGTTGTATTTATAACTACAAGTATTTATTTAAAAATCGTTAACAAACACTCATTTTTAAAATAAAAATCAAAGACATTCCTTTGTAACATGTAAGAAATACTTATTAATCTTCATGGTTAAGACTTGGAATTTGACATCAAACGTAGGGCTAGCTGAGATGGACGTATGAGAGGATGCATTCGTTGGATATACAACCAGCGAGCTACAAGAACAGTTAGCATTCACACTCTTCGACATATACTGATGGAGACTGAACACTTGGCGCGGAGTGCAATGATATCGATTATGTTCAACAATAACAACAATAAAAATAACAATTTATGTGGTGTTAGGGTTGTTGTATATCAATGATTTGGTATGAATTACATGAAAACATTGCATTATTGGTTTCAACTTACGATATTCTCAACATACGATGGGTTTTGTTTAACGAGTTGCCATTGGATGTTGGGGGCTTCACTGTACTTTTGATTTCACAGCTTCACAGCATTTCGACAATTCTTTTTTGTTGTTCAACAAAAACAAACTGGTGCATCGACCAGTTAGCTCACAAACAGTCAACATCATCATCACAATACTTTAGCTCCGTGAACAGAATAGACCATCAAGAAACTTATGCAAAGTCTTCCTGTCACGTGTCATCAGGTTCAAGGTCTTTTAGTGTCTTCTTCATGTCTGTCTCTAGTTCTCTTCTCCGTGTGTTCCTTGGTCTCTCTACTTCTCTTCCCCTGGGGATTCCAGAAGTAGAACTGCCTAATAATGCTATCAACAGGTTTTATCAATGTGTGTCCTAACCATCTCCAGCGTCTTCTCATTGTTTGTATCAGTTTTGGTGGTTTCATGAATTTTCTACAGTATGGGGTAAACGGTCTAATGTCCAACTCTCCTTAGTCGCCTATCACGACATGTGTGATAACATATCAAGCAACTCACCATTAAATAATTCATCCAATCACCACGCAAAAAAAAAAAAAAAAACAACAAACACTCACGATAATATCTAATTATAACGTACCCCCTTCTGTTGAGCAACTCTCCTGGGAGTTGCCATTAGGATAAGTTTCAATTTTACAGGCTGCAAAAAGTCCTAATCTCGCTTGTACTGGAAGATCAACAACTCCACCTTTGTGTAAAGGAAACAGAAAGCCCTTCTTCAACCAGTAAGGAGTCCCCATCCCAACGACGTACACTATGAATGCTATGCATGCAAGAAATGCGTTTCCTTTTGCCAGCGTCGTGCTTTCTGGAAACTTCATTATGCCGCTGCTTTATGAGCTAATGCTGAAGATGTATTAGATGTTTGCGGACTCTGGAATGGACAGTACTCAAAATAACGAAGAAGCTAAGAAAGATCCAAACGAGTACTACAGGGAGCTTAAGTGTAACGTTCTTGTCTTTTAATCTTTCCGTAGTTTTTGGCGGTGATTAGCAGATGGTAGTTTCAAAATCAGTCACGGCAGTTCGACAAGCAGTATTTCGTAACGTAGTGATTGTTTTTGATTCGGACACTGGAACTCACATAGATCAGATCAGACCAGCTACCATCACTGCATCTAAGGTCGGATGCAGTGTTATCTCCAAAACCCTATGTCCCTTGCCTTGATGGTACACTCTTACCACTCTGTAGAGGCACACAACTTCTGGATTAAGAAATATGTGTCCACCAAAGTCGGGAACCTAATTCATAAATCTAGAGAATGCTAGTTGGTTTCTTAGGCAAACCCGTGTGTGTTTTGTTTCAGGTGAAATGGAGTCTTGCGGCCTCCCATAGATCTCTCAGCTGATTATATAGTCTTTTGCCTTTAATTCGCGAAAAACAGGTGGGCTTATTGGTTCTCCTCTTGTAGTGAATGGATGTTAGGTAGGCGTTTTGACGAGGTGGCTGTTCTTTTGAACGTAAAAATATCAATTCCTTTTTGAATTTGTGGGAAAACTAGCCCCTCGATGAGTTCTTAAAATTAACCGATTAAAAAAAAAAAAAAACCAAAGAATATAACATGTAACAAGTTCAGGAGGAATTTGATTCCTCAGTAATAAGTTGTTCTTAGAATTACTCTGTATTTGACAAGTTATCACACCATGTCACGCCAGAGCCAGTCAACATCTCTCTTTCAATCCGTGCTGTAAACTTTCAGAAGTGTCATCTGAAATTTAAAACAAATCATTACGTAAATACATAGCAAGTTAACGAACAACCGAATATCATTCATCATTTTTTTTTAAAATTTATTCTTTATGGAGCATAGAACCACTAACTACATCTGGTCCCCTTGTAGGAATCCTGCACCAAGCACTTACATACTCTCGCAGTTGTAGTTTATGGGGCAATTTTTTTTTAACATAATGAAGTTGCTAGCCCTATGCACAACCTCATATTAGTTGCCTCTTACGACATGCATGAGGAAACAGGAGTCTTATTCTTTCTTTGTTTCATTAGTGACCCCCGGGAACTACATGGGGCTACAGCATACACTCATGTACTCGTATTTATTTAATTCCGTCTTTTTACAGCAGTTGTGCGCTTAGCGTCTCTCTTTATTCTGGCAATTTTTCAAACTTTTAAAATGTATTGTGTTATATATAATATTTTTGTTTATCATTTACAATGGCATATATCTGTAATAAAAAATATTAAAAAAATATTAAGGCTTTTTGTCAATTTGATGTTACATTTTTTGACTGCAAGCTATAAACTTCGTGAAAAATTATTTGTGGCTTTTTAGTGCATTAAAAGCCGGTGTTTAAAATATTTTTAAAAACATTTTTTTATTTTATTCTTTTTAGTGTTATTTTTTGTTTGTTTGTGCATTTAAGTCAAATGTAATCGATCTGCTAATGATATTATCAGTTTGCGATAAACGAGTCCAGAGCACAGGAGGCGAATTTCATTATTCAGTATATTACAAGGAAAGTTCATATTTTTTTGTTTTATTTTTTCTTTTAAGCTTTGAAAAGAGTTGTAAATTAAATTTTTTAAATGTAATTGTCAGTTGCGTATATGTCCGTGCACGCGCGTGCGATAGTGTGTGTGTGGAGGGGGGAGGGAGGAGAAGTTTCAATATTTCCTCTCAAGAAAGACAATCTTGTTGGAAAGAATACACCTAGATTATTTGCAGTTATCACCCAATTCAATGATGAAACAATACAACAACAACAAAAAATAAAATAAATATTAATTTTAATGTTATTCATATTATTATTTTTACGACTGATTATTGTATTGTCATCGGGAATACACAAATAAGCTAAGTTTCAGAGCTATTGCTCACCTGGAAGTGATTGAAAAATCGATTGCAAGATATGAAAGTGACATAGGTTGCAAGAAAAGATGTAAAAATGATAAAAAGGAGAGTTGTTAGCCTATTACTTTAAATACAGTAAATTTATTTTACTTTCATTATGATTTTTTAGGCCTAGCTATATAATAATAATAAATTCTTTAAGCACCAAACACGGCGCATAAGGCAGAAACCAGTGCTCTCCAGGTTGTTCGTTGTGACGCCACTCCTCTTAGCTCTTGCACATTATTTAGGCCCAACGTTCTTCCTTCTCTTATTATTGTTCTTCTGAGTGTTTCTTTTGGTCTTCCTTTTTTCCTCTTACCCTCAGGAACCCAAGTGAGCGCCTGTAGTGGTATTCTGTTGTTTTGCATTCGTAGGACATGACCGATATATGACCATCGTCTTTTCCTTATATAGTCGGAGACATATTTCTGCCTAGAGTCTTCTCTTATTTGTCGATTAGTCTTGAATTCTTTCCAACTGATGTTCATGAGTTTTCTAAGACATTTATTCTCGAATGTATTCAGCTTATTCTCCAATGATTTTGTTATTTTCCAACTCTCACAGCCGTATGTTAACACTGAGATAACATTTGAATTAAACAGACGAAGCTTGGTATGTATATTCAATGATCGTAATTTCCAAATGTTAGATAATCTATTGAAGGCGCTAGCTGCCAAAGCAATTCTAGTATGGATTTCTCTTGTTGTGTCACCATCCTGAGTCATTTTACTGCCTAAATAATTGAAACTTTCAACTTTCTGTAGTTTTTCCCCGTTCAAGATGATATCAAAGGTCTCGTTAGAAAAGTTCATAGCTTTAGTTTTAGAGGCATTTATTTGGAGACCTATTTTAACCGAGAGATGACACAAATTATTTATTGCTTCTTGGGATTGTCTTGGTGTTGAACTTAAGAATGCTACATCATCTGCGAAATCCAGGTCCCCCAGGAATTTTCCATTTGTCCATTTTATACCCAATTGTTCATTGTGGGTATAGTTTCTCATAACCCAATCAATAGCTATTCCAAAAAGTAGTGGTGACATAATACAGCCTTGTTTAACCCCTGTTTCTACTGTAAACCATTCTGTATTCCCTTTATTTGTTCTAACACAACATCTTGCATTGTCATATAGCGCTTTGATTATATTCACATATTTTGTTGGAAAACCATAGATTGTAAGTATCTTCCACAATGATGGGCGGTGTAGACTATCAAAGGCTTTTTGAAAATCGACGAAGGTGATAATAAGTGGCGATTGCCTTTCTACTGATTCTTCTATAATTGTTCTTAGTGTGAATATTTGATCAATACATGATCGTTTCGGCCTGAAACCCGCTTGTTCTTCTCTGATCTTTTCGTCAGCATGCAATTTAAGTCTTTCTAACATCATGCAACATAATAATTTTCCAGGTACTGATAATAGAGATATACCACGCCAGTTATTACAGTCTGATAGATCACCTTTCTTCGGTAACTTTACAATAATACTGTCTTTCCATTGTTGTGGTGGTTGTTCTTCTCTCCATACTTCATCTATAATATCTAAAATTCTCAAGAGGTTGTTGTCATTAACTGCTTTAATCATTTCCCCTGAAATTTCGTCAACTCCAGCAGCTTTAAAATTTTTTAATCTTTTAACGGCTTGTTTGATCTCGTCCAGCGTGAATTCATCGCAAGTTATTGGCAAGGTGATTTTAATAATGAAACACTCACAACCACCTAGCTATATAGCACACTTAATTATATGACAATGTCAATGTTATTAGGATTTTATATGCAATTGCAAGTGGGAAAAAAGGCTTTGTTCTGCTTTTCGGCGGGGTCTGGAACCTAACCCACTGTATGAGCGGGGCCCTGCTGTATCTCAGTCTGTTGTGGGCTTGCAGCCGGATCAAGTACTCAGAAGGCCCTAGACTGTTAAGATATTTTGGGGCCCCTCTCCGATCTTCTAAAAGGTAAAAAAAAAACAAAAAAACTAATGGATTTCATATCAATGTTTTTATTAATATATAATAATATGGTTAAAAAAATAATAATAATACATATATACAACATCATTCGAAATGAAATGCTACAGAAGGATGTTGAGAATACCCTGGACAGAAAAAAGACCAGCAGAGAAGTACTGCACTCACTAAACGTAGAGTAAAATTGGCTCCTAAATACCATCGCAATAAGGAAGCTGAAATTTGTCGGTCATACAAAAAGACATAACAGAGTGGAAAAATTAGTAATAGACGGCATGGTCCCTAGAAAAAAGGGGAAGGGGACGACCTAGACGACGGTGGATCCAGGACATCACAGAGAGTCTGAACTTGTCTTTGGATGATGCAGGTCGACTTGCCCAGAATCGTGATGCGTTCAGAGCAGCTGTAATGGAGACAATGTTCTGGAGAGAATACGTCAAATGATGATGATACAAACATCAGAAAATCATAGAGAAATATTTAGAGTAACAATTTTCTTGATTTTTGTGTGTGCAAAATCTTTAATTATGTTATCAAAATCGATACGACGTAGCATGTCCGCTTCATCACAAAGTAAAGTAAGCGAATTTAGTTTTTCCTGAGTCATGTTTGTCCTATGAGGGTTTTAAAAAAATGAAAAAATATATTTATGTTGTAATTAAAGAATGCAAATTTAAAATTCTAATCAATCACGAAATAAAAAAAAAATTAAAAAAAAAACATCTGCACAAATGCGCACTTTGGGATTTATCTGATCCGTCAACAACTAATATTTGGGACAGTGATGCCAACTTGAACGTTTTGAATAGCACTTGGTGTGTAACGAAAAAAAAAAAGCACCAAAACGCACTAACATTTTTTTAAAAACCAATTGCTTTTTAAAAACTATTTGATTATTACCGAACTTTAACTATTTATTATGGAAGGGGGGGGGGGAGGGGGGGAGTGCGTTGAATTAAAAAAAAATTGTTTAGGAGCCTGGACATTTTCTCTCAAAAATATGTATTCGTTGCTGTTTTCACGGGGCCCCTGTAAGCCTGGGGCCCTAAGTCCGTGTTTAGTGGCCTAATGAATAATATGGCGCTGGTGGGCTGTGGGAAATCTGAAGATGTTACTTAATTTCTTCGGTTTAGCTGGTGACTGGTAGAACTTTTCTGGTCGTCTGGATGTTGAGTTCCTGTGTATCTAAGTGATAACTTGAACGATCGTCTTCGTCATCACCCTATTTGCTTCATGTGAGGCACAGAGCTACTTTTACAGCTGATCCCTTTGCAGGTAACTTGTACCAAAGCATTTATGTGATTTTGCAGCAGTGATATATGCAGCAATTTTATGTCCATGATGAGGTTGCTAACCTCATGTACTTTACGATCTTAGTTGACGGAATATTTCGAAGATCCTCAAGGCGTTGCGGGAGAATACTTACAAGCTGAAAGTTGTTAGATATTTTGTTTGTTTGTTTTTGTATACTCATGCGATTATTATAGATCCTTAACCAAGCTCTGGGCGTCGTGTTGCAGAGTGGTTAGAGCCATTGCTTCTGGAGGCAAAATTACCGGGTTTGAAACTTGGTGGGGTCATGCTCTAGTCTATCCAGCAGTAAATGAGCTACTCTCGAGTTAAGGGGGGCAAAGGCAGCAAGGATGAGAACCGGTCATGACCACCTCATAAAGCTGGACCTATGATAGCGAAGTCTGTACAATTTCGATCCCCTACTGCAGTATCTGCTATGGATTACCTTTTTATAATCCAAGATCTGCGTTGGGTCCCATTTTCTTACAATTACAAAGTGATTTTGAGGTTATTTAGTTTGAACATTTAACTTCGCCGCCACCAGGAGCGTGGCCTTACTTGTAGAAAATAATAGCTAAACATAAAAAATTACTCACATTGCTCAGGCATGCAAAGGCATGTTAAAAAATATATGTACAAGTAGAACTTACAAGAACAACCGAAAGGAAGTAACGAAGGAGTGATAAAGTGTCATATTTATAGCTTGTCGGGGCATAGAGACTGTCACGTAGACAGTGACTTAATTTATTTTTCCATCTCGTCTTAATGTTATTACTCTTTAATGTTCTGTTTTCCTAGACATTTTGTTTCTCTTTGCTTTGCTACCTGTATGGCCCAATTGTTTTCTCCTTCTCAAACCCCACCCGAGGTTGTTTACGTTCGAGCCTGCAGCGGTCAGCGAACGATAATGTTACGTCAGCACACCTGGCCTGATCAGAAGAACGTCTGTTACGCTTAAAGTGTTAGCCACGAGCGGCTAGTACCCTTTGAGGCCTGGGTAACGAGTTTGATCTGTTTCAGGGGGAGATAACAATCGCGTTCAGTTTGTGGGTTGTTTGCCCTTAGATGAGCAAAGAGCACATAATATTATGATTGTCTCTCTGGGGGAATTTTCGCAAAGTTGTTGCTTCTGAAACCTTTGTCTTACTCTCTTGATTACGCATTACGCCAATACCTCTGAAGAAATATGCAGGCCAGGTGTCCGGGGGGAGCGTCCTTGTAATCTATAAGAGTAGACGGGTTTAATAAGCCAACACACTCGTGAAGATATTCCTGGCCCGAGATGGACCATCATGAGATAAGGCAAACTTTAACACAGAACTAAAATGTTAAGGCCTTTCTCTAGTCATTTTCGGGGTGAGTTGACATATCTTATAATTATAATATGATATATTCATGTTGTTAGCTTTTATATCTGATAGGAAGGTGACTTCATCTAGTAATTTAATTCAGTGATAGTGTTGTGCCGTATTCAGCATTAATTAAGTGGTGCTTAAACTGTTACGGTTTATCATGGGTTAAATGTTAAACTTACAATAACAGATATTAGGCGTAGAATCAGTCCACAGAAGCTTATCATGGGTTAAGAATAGGCTAAATTAACTGTCATTTCTGTAAGATAATGTCAGGTGTGGATTGTTCACTTAAAAACTGAATAGTGAGATGCAGGCAATAATTCTGGATTATAGGAGATAGTCACTGATTCCTTTTTGATAGATATTTTTAGTGGCTGGGGAGAATCATTTTATGCTTACTTGTATAGCTAGACTCTAGCCATAACTTTCACAGGAGCAGCCACCAGCCATAGAAAACATTTTACCTTATGACTCGGTCACAACTGTATTATAGCAAGAACATTGCATTTTCTTTGTACTTATTTTGTGGAATATTAATATATTTCCCCAAAGGGACATATGATTTATTTGTGTAATGTCAAATGCTGTAATCTGTTTATGTAAATTCATTTAATGTTGTAAGATGAATAACATAACCATTCAGCTGTATGTTTATTTTGGAGAAGAGGAGTAGATGTTGCTGTCAGAACAGTTACGGACAGGTACCTGGGTGTGCAAAAGATATTAAGCCTATGCGGGCGCGTGTTGATAATTGATATTTTTAAGGAACAGGAGACATGGTTAAAGACAGCACTAAACTATCATAGCAATAACTACAATAAATTTAATCCCATAGTGGAGCGAAACTTTCTGTATAAAGTTAGTGTGATTTATTATTTGCTTGATGTAAAAGGGTGTCTCTTTTTGGTCTCAGTTTCAGGGGATACCGAACTGCTAGTCTAGTTTCCAGTCAGATGAAGAATGTCACCGTCTCTTCGTTCTAGAGGGATTCTGAGGATATCTAGCCCCACGAGTGTCACAGCCATACCTGAAACAACAACCCTTTGTCAACGCCATTTCCCTCTCACGGGAGTTCAGCTCACGCATTGTGAAATGTGCCAACGCAACAATCTGAAAACGTCTATTTCAGTAGTAGTTCCCTACTCGCCTATTGGATTACCAGTCAGGGCATTGCGGCTTCCAAAATCTCAAACCAGCCCAGCATGTCTATAGCAGAATTCAATTCACCAGTCTCTGTATGCCTAAACGGGGCACTCAGCCAAACCACAGTCAACCAGCCAAAACCGGATTTAAAGCCAATTCTAGCGCCTGATAAGTGCGCCTTGGGATCAGTTGTCCTCAAGTGACTTCGTCCTATGCTTATTTCTGGATTATGTGGAACCTCGCACTTAGGAGCGGCCAGCCAAAGATAGACAGAGTTCCAGCCCCACTCACGCGATAAGGGGGGAGTCACCAACGATAGCGCATATACAGTGATTTTATTCAGGTTAATTCCATCACCGATGGAGGATATATACGAAAAAACCACTTCCTGGAGCTATTCCATTGGTCCCCGAAAGCGGACAGGCTGTCGCTAAGTTCATTCAGTTGGTCGGCAGGAGATAAACAGCGTCCCCCAGCCCACCTCGCGCCAGTAGGGGAGAGTCACCAACGTTTAGTACCAACAATGACAGTTTTGTAGGCTTAGTCCCTCACGAAGGATCTACATATAAGACACTGTCTGGACTATTTCATCTGGTCCCCGAAAGCGGAAGGACTGACACGCAGTTTATTCATTTTGGTAAACAGGAGGTAAATAGAGTCTGCCAGCCCAACTCGCGCCAGTAGGGGAGAGTCACCAACGTTTAGTACCAACAAGGACAGTTTTGTAGGCTTAGTCCCTCACGAAGGATCTACATATAAGACACTGTCTGGACTATTTCATCTGGTCCCCGAAAACGGAAGGACTGCCACTCGATTATTTATCTCTCTGTGTTCTACAGGTTCATGTCGGTGGTCTGTGTGTGTGTTTGTTGGTGTATTTTGCATATTTGATGACTATTGAGGATTTGATGATTATTGATGATTTTGATGACTATTGATGATTATTGAGATTGCTGATGATTTTTTTTATGTCATTTATGATGTTATGATGAGATGCATTATTTTCATGCTTGTCTTCATTTAATAAAGTTTACTCATTTATTAACGCGCTGTTCCCGACCCTTTCATCCATATTTACATTTTTAGCTCTTTACTAGAATCTCTATGTATGATAAGAGAAAAGAGTGAGAGCAGGAGATGCTTAGACAGTAAAAGTGAGTTGAGGCCTGGAGAGAGAGATCATTTGAATAAATCTTCTTCCAGGTTGTCTCAAGTCCATCTCCTATTTACACCTTATCTAAAGTGTAATCTATAACTCTGTCAGTCCACTATCCCTTGTCGATTTCACTACTAATGTCCAACTCGACAAATACTCTACCACTTTAACTCAACCACGACAGAGACAAAAGGTAAACCCACGGGCACGTGCATACATACTTTGAGTTTAATGAAAAGAAAAAAAAAAGCGAAAGAAAGAAAAGACGAGAAGTAGAGAAAGAGATGTCAATAACCTGTAACCATCATCATTGTTTCACTTGTGACCCCCCACCCCATCATGGAGCCATCACTGTATCTGGTCCTCTTGCAGGGGATCTCCACTAAAGCAGTTATGTGTTCTTGTAACGATTATCTCTGTAGCAGTTTGTTTAACGTAGTGAGGATGCACAATCCCCATGTGAGGATGCACCATGCACAATCACCATGTGAGGATGCACAATCACCATGTGAGGATGCACAATGCACAATCACCATGTGAGGATGCACAATGCACAATCACCATGTGAGGATGCACCATGCACAATCACCATGTGAGGATGCACCATGCACAATCACCACGTGAGGATGCACCATGCACAATCACCATGTGAGGATGCACAATCACCATGTGAGAATGCACCATGCACAATCACCGTGTGAGGATGCACCATGCACAATCACCATGTGAGGATGCACAATCACCATGCGAGGATGCACAATGCACAATCACCATGTGAGGATGCACCATGCACAATCTCGATAGGCAATTTCTCAAAATTTGTTGTTTAAGTCGTGGTTTGATTTGGTTTGGTTTGGATTGGTTTGATTTTAAGGACCATCTTCATTGCACACGGACAACTCCATCAATGCTCCGATCTCCTCCTTTAGATCACACAAGGAAGATCTCAGCACAGTGCACGAACTCCGTAACACCGGCGAGGATCCCAATGTGTGTTTACAGGAATCACACATTCTATAAATATTTGTGTGGTGGGTAGGTTTCCTCATTTTTAAAACTTCGCCAGGGCAACGACCGAGAGGCCTACTCTTTACGATTTCCAACTGCTGAGGGATTTTTAACGTGCGCAACTTGCACACGGGACCTCATATTTTTCGCCCTTATCCGAGAAGGCTTGGCATCCGATCTCACTACCCAGGAGATCAGGGGGAGTATGACATCATTAGGAACCACTAGTTCTGAAAATAAATGTATCAGTTATATTCCCTGTACTGGGAGCGAACCCGATACCTTTAGAATTAGAGGCGGACCGCGGACGCCATACGTCTTAGCTACACCAACTCCCCAAGGTCTTACAAACTGGCAACATCCTAATCGACGATAGATTTCTAGGTTTGTAGGATACAGTACTTCCGCAATGGAGCAATGTAATACACGAAACACTTTTAAAATTAGAACATACACGTAGAACATTATCGTCTCGTAATATACTTTCTGTTACAGTCGTTAAAAAATGACAGATCGTGATTGATGTGATGATGATAAAGATCACTATTGAAGTGATGATGATAAGGATCATGACTGATGTGATAGTGATAAGGATTATGATTAATGTGATGGTGAAAAGGACGTTGCACGACAATAAAAAGAGACCGTTTTGTGTAGGCAGCCAAGATGGCTGTGTTGTGAGTTGTTTGTGGTGCAGCCGGCTAAGATAGCTGTGTTCTGAGAATGTGTCGCTAACGTCCGTTTATATACCCTTCAAAAAAAGTTAAGGACCAGTAGGTGAAAATGACCCAAAAATAATAAAAATTATATTTCATAAGCAATTAATCTGACATTGATTTTTCTCGAACGACAAACATTCAACACGTGTGCTGCATGGGCCACCAGCATACCGTCTGGCTAGTGTTTAGCTCAGCATGCACGCTGAAAAAATGCTGCTGAGACACCAAAATGTGGGTGTTTTTAATGATGTCTGAGCATGAAAAAAATACCTGCTATTCCAAAAATGCGTGATGCATGTGGGAGACTATAGTGTTGGTCTTGAGCTGTACTCACAAAATTATCTTTATAAGCAACACAAGTGCTGCATAATCATTGCACAACAATATGCCTCAACGACGAAAGCTGAGTGTTGTGGATAAAGGAAGAGCCATTGCGTGGTTGCAGGAAGGTCTTACTGTCCGAAATGTCGCTCAGAGGCTTGCATGAAAATAGTGTTGATTGTCACTGATAAGCTTGTCATGTTATATTTTGTTGTGTGGTGTTTTTATTGTTCATTTTCATTTCACTTTGCACCCTTAATAAAAAATGGTCCTTAACTTCTTTTGAAGGGTATACTTTATAGGTAATAGTCGTAGAAATGTATCTCTATCTTATTGGACCACCTGGACGATATTAAAACCCCTTAAACCCCTAGCAGAGTGTGGCAGTTAATAACACATAAATAAAAGTCAAACAATTTTATAGCCGCTCCCGATGATAATATAACCGAAATATTTTAAAGTTAAATTTAATAGCGGACAACATTAGAAGGCTCATGAATACAAAGAAAAATAAATGACAGATAACGAATCGCTATTTAGCGTATAATAATAAACATGTTTAGCGGAATAAGTTATCTCAACTGATTTATCAACTGGGTTAAACAGAACAAATTGACAGCTAGAAAGCATGGGGGGAGGAAAAGTGAACGCCCATCATCAACTAATAACATAGGTACGTTAATTCGATAATGGTGTCTTGAGTTAAGGGAAATAATCAAAGCTTGATAGATAATTTCCCTTAGTTTATTAAACGCACGATAACGAAGTTTGTACAACCTTGTCATTCGAAGATCATTAATGTGGAATTGATTACAAGAACCAGACAAGTGTCACTGGAACAAGAGGAGATGATAGTCGATGGATACGACATATATAGAGGAGACTTGTTGATAGCAATACATGGCAGTCCTAGTTCTGGATCCTCAGGGTAAGAGAAGAAGACGTAGATCAAAAACACACGGAGAAGAGAACTGAAAACATATTAAGATCATTAAGAAGACATGGAAAACTGAATACATGCGACTGGAGTATTCGGCATACGTTTGTTGACCATCTATTTTCCTTAGGTAATGAATGACTAAATATGCACAACCGACTCAACACAGTGCATAAATATGTCGCAGAGATTGAACAGTTTTAAACAGGACAATTTTTATTCCGAAGGTTTTTTTTTTAAAAAGTACAGATAAATTTTGATCACAGTATTTTTCTTTAAAAAACCTTTACAGACAGCAAGAAGTTTGAGACTTTCCATAAATGGGTGCTTGTGTAGAACAGTGGGATTAAAATGGCATCACGAGGTCATCAGAGTAGAACTAGTGACAAGAACCAGGCAAGTTCTAGCGTGGAAGAAAATGTGAGAAGTCGTTAGCGATGGATTGAATAACCAGACCGCACAATCTTTTATATTTGGACATGCGCCCTAATATAATCGACGGACCGGCATGTCAACGGTGCACGCCTCGCCAAAACGAGGCAACATTTTAATTTTATTTTGTAAACACATTGAGAAAACCTTTTGATAGCATTACAAGGTAATCATTGCTTTGGTCTCCCCAGTGAACAAGAGGTAGACGGAGACATAAACCACGTGGAGAAGAGGTAGACGGAGACATAAACCACGTGACGAAGAGGTAGACGGAGACATAAACTACGTGGAGAAGAGGTAGACGGAGACATAAACCACGTGGAGAAGAGGTAGACGGAGATATAAACCACGTTGAGAAAAGGTAGACGGCGACATATACCACATGGAGAAGAGGTAGACGGAGACATAAACCACGTGGAGAAGAGGTAGACGGAGACATAAACCACGCGGAGAAGAGGTAGACAGAGACATAAACCACGTGGAGAAGAGGTAGACGGAGACATAAACCACGTGGAGAAGAGGTAGACAGAGACATAAACCACGTGGAGAAGAGGTAGACGGAGACATAAACCACGTGAAGAAGAGAACTGGAGACATACATAGAAAGGATGAAGAAGTACGTGACAAGACCTTAAACGCAAGGATCAAGATAGGAAGGTTTGGCATGTCTTTGTTGAAGGCCTATTCTCCTTAGGGAACACGAGATTAATGATGGTGACGATGAATTGCAAGTGACCTTGAAGTTACTATGTATCTATAATAGAAAAAATGAAACCACCTATTCTATGTATTATTGTTATAAAATACAATTATTATTACAAACAAAGAATAGGAACTGTTCTCACAGGCGTTATCGTAATAGGCTATTAGTATGAGGTTATGAATGGGACTGGTAGTTATATTATAACTAGTGTTAAAGCCCGTCATAAGACGGGAATTCAATTCAAAAGCACCAATACCTAACGGCAATTTTGCTTATTAACTCTCTTCAGACCTGATATTTTGTATCATTTTCTCATACTCTGACATATCTGACGTCTAATGTTCCTTGATACATTATAATTTGAAGTCTACCCAAGAGTGTTATACATCAAATTGTTTGTAATTGAAGAGACTACCATATTTAGATGTAAAATTAATATTTTAAAAATTTATATTGATGCGAGTTTTAAAAAATTGAAGGAAAGTCAACAGGAAAAATACACAAAAATTATAAACATGATATTTCACAAAGAAGAAAAAAATAAAGTATTATCAGAACAATTAACAACAGTCATATTTTATTGTAGTCTAACCATTTCTGCATTCCATGTTACATTTCCAAAACAATTCAACATTAAATAATAAAATTATGCAAATTTTTGAAATGTTACATAACTAGGCTTTTCCAAAAAAAAAATTTTTTTTTTTAAATCTTCCACTGAATACATTACAGTTATTTTAGGTAGCTGCAACATCTTAGCTAAAATAATGAAATATGACTTCAGTAGACATATTTCTAGTGTAACACTGTATGATCACTAACACATAAGTAAAATCAGTTATGAGGGTGACATAATAAAGACTCAACACATCTTTATATATTTCCTACTAAGGCTTGTGGTATTCTGACAGACAATTCCTACCTGCATGAAAACATTTTAAGAAAATATCACAAACTTTACATTTAACTTTTTATTTCAATCTTTACAATTTGATATCAAAGCTTACAACTTCTTTTTGTCTCTCTAAACTTGGGGTCCATGGTGTGCTGAGAAAAAACTGGTGGCTTTGAAGCGAGTAGTGCATCATCATACAAACTTTTGTTCCCCAATTCCGGATTAGTTCTTCTGTAAAATCTAGCTGACCATATCTAGCTGGTCTTCTACATTTGGGTGTTTATTCTGCTAGTCTTGAAATAAAATGTAACCATCTACCATAGCAATATCCAGAAAATGAAAAAAAGAGTTTTCCAATATTTATTGGTCTTTCTCAAAACATTGTACTTGTTAATTGGCTGGTCACTCTTGTCCACTACTTTCATAACTAACTACAGTATAAGCTAAACCAAATGGTCTATTTGTAGTGATCCTACCTAAATAAACATCAAAGTATATCCACTATCAGCATCAGCAAGAACCCATAATTTCATCCCCCATTTTGTTGGCTTCTCTCTAATATACTGTCAAACAGGAAACACCCTTTTCTTATATATATTTTCTATTATTCTTTCATAAAATTACAGTTGGAAGAAGTCAATGGGTCTCAAAAACTGCTTTGTATTTTCTCTGGTGCTTACCTCTGACAGTTGCAGACTGGAACCCTCTCAGGCGAAAAAGGTGGAGGGTTGGAAGGTGGGACTTCATCAAGTCCATCATAACCAAAACATCTGCAAGAAGAACAATTTAAAATTAATTTTTACAGATCAACAATAGAATTCAAAGTTACAGTTTAGTGTACACACGAAAATTGACACACATTACATTTTCCGTACAAAGGAATACTGTCAATCATAAAGTCATATGATGTAAATAATAATTTTTAAAAGCAGAGACACAGGGCAAATGAGGTCAGAAAAATCAGCTGATTCAGAAGTTACGTCAGATTCACTTTATATTTATTTCCTGGTGCCATGAGTTCTTTGTTAACTGTTTGAAAGGTGAAATATTTGTTTCTTTTTTTCAAAAACAAACAGAAAGCAGATATACAGACTACAATAGCCCACTAAAACGACTGTTTTACTACTTTTCAAAATCAGCTGTCATTTCGTTAACATTACCTTTACATGTACGGCTGGTGATCTGAGTTGTTCTGAGCTGTATTTTCGCCATCCAACTCATCAGATGTTTCCAAGTCCTCTGAATAATCATCAAAACAGGAATCTACATCACTAGATGCATTGTAGTCATTTTCAGAATGCATTTTGTTTACGACCTGTTAAGTCGAGTTGATCGGAAAAAATCCAAAATGGCGGACAGACAAATTCAGTGTTTACGTTTTTCTGCGTGTAATTTCAAAGTCAAAATAAGTGAAAGCTGTATATTTTTTAGCACAAATATAATTTGTAACATGTAATCTTAATATAAAACATAGATTTGAAGTCAAAATTAAAAAATGAATGTCCTTTTTTTACTTCAAAAGTCATCGTTCTGATTGGAACGATTATTTATATATCCGGTCTGAAGAGTGTTAAAAAGTATTTTTTTAAAAACCCCACTGTTCATCACCACAGTACACGAACTACGTAGCAGCAGCGAGGATCCCAATGCGTATATACGGGTTCACACATTCTATAAATATTTTTGTGCACACCGTCATTTGCGCATTCTTGTTTGGTAAGTGGTACTATTTTCGGGAGAGTACATGTAAGGGAAACAATACAATTAATGTCTAACTTTCAACCAAAGTTGCATCCCTTAGCGTTACGCACTGACAGAAAAAAAGCTGGGATTATATATATTGGATGTTTAACAAGTGCTACAGAAACCACTGCCGCAAGACTACATGAATATTTTGAATGCAGGCTTTCTGGAGAGGGGGGGGGGGGGGCACATGCGGTGGTAGCTTCATGCTCCACAAAGAGGGAGAAAGGAAATGTGATAAACATCTTACTACTATTACAATACATGATACACTGCATGTTTGCTCCTCCATTCCTCAGGAATATCCACCTATCGTTCCTCATTGTCTCAGGTATGTCCATCTATCGTTCCTCCTTGTCTCAGGTATGTCCATCTATCGTTCCTCATTGTCTCAGGTATGTCCACCTATCGTTCCTCATTGTCTCAGGTATGTCCATCTATCGTTCCTCATTGTCTCAGGTATGTCCACCTATTGACCCTTCTTTCCTCAGGCGTTGTGGCGAGAGGTTTTATTTGGCTTTAAGATCAGTATAGTACTGACAATTACAGAAATAGAATTTCTGCAGAAAATGGTGAAGTCCCAGTGTCTGAGAGGACTACTGGTATCACAAATTAGTTACGGCTGTGAATGATCTGATCTCGAAACAATAGTATAGAGGAGACCGACATAAAGCGCCACCTCTGCTGTGTAACTAACTGTGATATAAAAAAAACAAGGAAACAGATTTTACTTAACAAAGATAAAATTGACAAGTCGTTCAAATACAATTTCCCTATTATTTATTTAGTATATACACTATCTACTCTTGTGCTGAAAGGTGAATGTTGAAAAATGGAATGTAATGGATTTGTAAGTTTACATATGATTTACAAATATTTATTTTTATATAAATATATATATATACAGTACTTTGCAAAAAAAAATGGCAGTCATATTTTCGCAACGCAGCACACTCATAGAAGCAAATAATAATAAAAACTGTATGTCCAGAGGAAGATTGGTATCTCCCCTATCTATTAACAGTGGTTTCAGTACAATATAATGTTGCCTTCTCCAGCAAGGCAAGCCTGGATGCGGCGAGGCATACTTCCCACAAATGTTTGTAGGAAATTGAGAGTCAGACTGTCCCAGTATTTTTCAGCTACCTTCTTCAAGTGTTCAACGTCTCTGAGTCCACTCTTTTTTAAATGATTCTTGAGTAGTGCCCAAACGTTTTCAATTGGGTTTTGATCGGGACTGTTGCTGGGCCACTTCAGCACTATCACATTCTTCTCTTGCAGCCATGCTTTGGGGCTATGAGCTGTATGATTTGGGTCATTGTCATGTTGAAATGTGCACCCATCGGGGTACATGACCTGCATAAATGGCAGAAGGTGTCCCTCTAGTATGTCGATGTACCTTTCTTTCGTGAGAATTCCTGTGAAAACACACAGTGGGGTGGCACCTCTTGCTGCCACCCCTCCCCAAAGATGGAATTTCTAGGTATGTTTCGGTCGCTGGTATACAGGCGTTACAGAGTCTTTCATCCAAATATTTATTTGAGCAGGATAAGACCAAACAGAACATTCATCTGAAAAAATCACATTGTCCCATGACAAATTTTGGTGTTCGTGGCACCAGTTCAAGTGCATCTGTTTGTGAGTCTCTGTGAGAAATGGTGACGAAATTACCCGCTTTTTTTGTGTAATTCATCCTGTGTAGCTCCCGGTTGACAATAGCATTAGATACCTCTGGGCTTCCCAACTCGATCATGCGCTGCCGTATGTTTTCTGCACTCTTCATTGGCCCAGCCCGAACGATTTGGGCGAGACACCGATGGTCCTTTGTGACCAAAATTCTTGGCCTCCCACTACCTTCTTTTCGCTCGATTCCATTACCTGCTTTTAATTTACTCACAACTCTGTAGACAGTCCGCTCAGGAATGTTCAAGGTTTTAGAAATGTTGGAACATGTTTGATTTCTTTCATTCCAAAGCTGTGAAATTAACATACACTTTGACTTTGTATCCATTTTCTGCCACTAGCATTAGAAATTGTCGTCTGCTCTATTATCAAGGGACGTTACTCTACGCTAATTTTTTTTTTTACTTTTGGTAGTGTGTGCTCACTTAGGTGGAGTGCAAATTTGGGGCAGAACATGCATATTTAATTAGATTTCAGCTTATTTAGCTGAGCAATATGACTGCCATTTTTTTTGCAAAGTGCTGTATAAATATTTTACAACCAGTTTTCCAATTATAGGAACAAAAAATTATATCAGCTGTGCTGTTATTCAATCATTGTACATGTATCAGCTGTGCTGTTAATTACGTCTATAACAATTATTAGCTATGCTGTTAATCTTGTCTCTTTCTACGCTAATTCACGTTTTCTTCATTGACAGTTCTATGCTCACAATGCCGACAGAAATGGTACTAATGTGTACTCATCTCTCTTAAGTCTGTTCTTCTTTGTTTGGTTCACACCACCGGCAGAGTATCGTTCCTTTAGCCCACCCAAGACTGAGGGGGACCAAAGATGTAGAGTCTGGTCAACCTCTATGCTCCTGCGGAGTTCCAGGCAGCGGGATTGACTCGAACATACGACCTCAGGTTTTTAGGACATAATTAAACCTGTAACAAAGCAAAAATAGGGGCTAATTTCTGTCCTCAAGCCCACCTATTTCTAGTGTGAGTGAAATGAGCGTGTCTCCGATGTATGCATGTGGGATGAATGACAACATGGCTCAGTATGATTTAGCAATAGCGAGACAAGACAGGTGTCTACTTGCAAAACATTCTTTCTGATAAACTAATACATGGATACATTCAATAATATAGATTCAATACATGAATACATTTAATACATGAATAAATCCCATAATATAAATCAATACATGAATAAATCCAATAATATGTACACCTAGGTGTGATACAACAATGTCCTTCCCCCTATACTATACCACGCCCTCTCTGACAATAGCTGGTAACATATATCCTAACAATATTGTTATGTTCTTATGATAGGAGTATATGAGACGAGGACTGTTTGGTGATATATCAGGTTGGAGTTATAGGAGACAATAGATTGGAGTTAGATGAGACAATAGATTAGGTACCCCAAACCGCCCGCTTTTTTGGTTGACAACGCACGAAAGTTGAGAAAACTGAGGAAAATTCGTCAAGTTTAAGTCGTCGCTGTCCCTTTGCTATTAAGCGGATTGTAATAAAATTTATATCACGATACTCATTATCCTCTTCTCTTTTGAAATGTATTAATTCCCGAATAATAAAAGTTATTGAAGTATTTTTTTACTAATAAAAACTAACAGCAACGTTACGCGTAGTTTGCCCGGGCGCGCGGCCAACTCTCGGCGTTTTTGCCTCACCCCGCTTCATTCAAACGGGTTTCGCTTGACCAGCAAACGTCTGATTTGCATACTATTTTCACCATTATGATGGGAAGATGCATATCTTTAATTTGGTATATTGCAAGCTGTAGAAAACAACGTGGAAGACGTCGATTTCTCAAAGTGAAGTTGAAATTTTACAAGATGTGACATTTTAAATGTTGTTATAATTGTTTGCAATATATGAGAAGATTTGGGAGCCATTTTCCTTTATTCGTGTGAAATTTTAAAGACTTCTGGTATTTGCTGGTGGAGCTAATTGACTTTGAGTAAGTTCTGTATCGCTCAAGTTAGGCCTAGAATTTTAGCGAAAAATAGACAGCGAGGCTGTTCCATTGGCCGTGATCACTCCCGATGTCATCAAGATCGAGACGCCACTTTTAGTGGCTCATGTGCAAACATCATCACATCTTCTGATTTGAGGTTGACTATACGTAAGTATATCACTTATTAATAATGTTTTGAACTTTAAATTTAAAATTTACAATGGTTTTTATATTATTTAGCAATTTAACACGATCGCACAGTTTCTGTGTAACAACGTGGATTGAATTGTTATCACCGCTTCAGACATTCGCACATCAATCTAATTTTTTCAAGAGCTTGAAAAGCTAAGAAAGTTACCAATTTGAATAAAAAATGCATGTTTTGATTAATTGGTAATTAAATGAAGGTTTCTTTTGCAACATAATAGGGTTAATTAGGATCTCAAACGCGAATGATATCGCCAAACCAAACGCCAATGGTCGACGTATTGAGACAAGGCTAGGAAACCGGAAAAATACCATAACTTAGTAGCTGACGGTGTACTGAAATGTCCGGACTAGCAGGCACTAGTTGATAGTCTTACCTCGAACATAAATATGTTAGTACCGGGAGTACCGGGTATAAACAGCTTTCATGAAATGCACTTTAAATAGTTCAGACTCACGTATTCATGTTAATTAATAAACATTTTAATTTAAGCAGGCTGTACACTTTTCAAGTTTTAAGGTTCGTCGTGATTTTCAATGCACTATATGTATGATATAATAATGGTACGTGTAATGCTCTATACATGTAAAGAAAACTCACTTCTGGAATTTTACTGTTGCATATGACTCATACTACGATGGTATAAAAAACATTTTTTAATGCTAGTAACCAGTTGTTTTATCACAAAATAGCGTTTAGATATTGTTAATTATTGTTTACATGTTGTTAATTATTGCCTACAAATGATTTTTTAATTGAAATATGGACAGTATTTAAAAAAAAATCTTAATTTTTACATTTTTCTTCCTCTGCGACAAATTGGCCTCTGGACATATTTTAAAAAATTATACAAGAACAAACAGATGTTCAAATCCTCTGAAAAAAATTGGGTTGTATTTGTGTAGTATGCAGATTAATATGTACAAATTTAAAACTTGTACCTTTTATATTTTTTGAAATATGATGATGTGAAAATTGATGTTCATGCAAAATACTACATTTTTTGGTAATGATTTGCAATATTTGGTCTAAAATATATTGATAATTATTCATGATATAGCCCTATAGTTTTCTTTATGTGATCAGTGTATTGCAGACTGTATGCTGTTTATCAGAGAAGGTTCTAAGATTATATTTAAGAAAACGGGAGCACTCTGAAGTTGGTGTGATGTAACTTTTTTAACTTTGCGAAAGTACATACACTTTTTAAAATGCCGTAACATTTTTATTTTTTGTCCGATTTTAAAAAATTAAGCACCCAATTTCATGGTTTTCCAAGAGCTTCCAAACTGCATTGTTTTCTCTGGTGTTTCTGTGCAAACAAAAATCACTTTGTGGTACCTAAATAGATTGAGTCCTAACAAGGACTGTTATGGTTATATTTGCAGTTGGTTTTATCTGAGACAATAGACTGCAGTTATAGAAGACAATAGGTTGA
The DNA here is from genome assembly GCA_024509875.1 of Oreohelix idahoensis. Taxonomy (NCBI): domain Eukaryota; kingdom Metazoa; phylum Mollusca; class Gastropoda; order Stylommatophora; family Oreohelicidae; genus Oreohelix; species Oreohelix idahoensis. The sequence continues at coordinate 219,974 of JAMPIV010003348.1, forward strand.
GTCCTAACAAGGACTGTTTTGGTTATATTGCAGTTGGTTTTATCTGAGACAATAGACTGCAGTTATAGAAGACAATAGGTTGAGTCCTAACAAGGACTGTTTTGGTTATATTGCAGTTGGAGTTATCTGAGACAATAGATTGAGTTATAGACTGACAATAGATTGAGGTATGAGTCCTATTAGTCTTCGTCTATTCAATCTTAATTCCCCCAAGATACAATCAGTAACCTGATAGGTTCATAGTGAACCAAAACATATTAAATATATACAGGTGTAGGTAGTATAATGACACACAACAAATACAACCATTATATGTCTGCTGTAAGCCTATTTGCCTACCAATAGTAAATTATATTTACCCTCCTAAGATTTTAAACTGGCCAGGTTTTGACGCGACTTAGTGAAGTAGGTTGCAGGTCGATGCCCTCAGGAAGCAATAAATCGTGACAGCCTCTTCCTCTTCAGTCAGTATCTCTGGCGTCAAGTTCGGGGTTGCGTGTTTAGCATAAAAATTCCGTCCGATTATATACGCAGGTAAATGCTTAAGCAAGGCTGTCGGTTGGTTCCTGGCGGAGCAAAATGATTGGTTTCCTCCGGTTTGGTACCTGGTCTCATACAGCCTAATTTTATTCAGTTTTTAGTCGCCATCTTGCGTGAACATGATGGCCGTTAATTTATTCTGTCTCAGAGACTGGTGAACGTTGATCGTTGATTGGTTGAAGCAAATCTGTATCTCGACATAGTGATTAACAAAGTAGTGGGTTACACTTCGTTTCACGACATAGCCCCCTCCTTTCCTAGCTGTGACTTGTCATAGCTGACATGTAAACCCCTGCTGTGGTTAATCCTTTTGCGTCTGTCCTTCCAGAGTACTAGGGTGTCGACTTAAAAAATCAGCTCCTACATTGTCTCTTCCCGGAATGTAATTTACGGTAAAGGAATAAGGCGCCAGAAGCAGACTCCACCTTAACAATCTCGAATTTAGTTGTTTAGATGCAGCCAAGAATGTTAAAGGTTGGTGATCGCTTTGGACAATGAAGTGTGTCCCATACAAATAAGGTGAAAATTTGTTGATGGACCAAATTAGAGCTAAACATTCTTTCTCTATGGTCGAGTAATTCAACTCAGCTGCATTCAGCTTCCTACTGGCGTAGGCGACTGGTAAAAGTTCCTCCAGCTGGGCTTTTGATTTCTGCAAGAGAGTTGCACCAATACTTATACTGCTAGCGTCCGTCCTTAATACGAATTCCTGTGTGATATCGGGTAGTGTAAGGATGGGTTTGCTGGTGAGTTTTGCTTTTAGCTCTGTGTAAGCTTTTTCACAATCAGCATTCCATTGGATTTTGTCAGGCTGTCCTTTCTTCGTTAAGTTAGTTAATGGTGCACACAGAGAGTTAAAATGGGGTATGTACTTCTGATAGAACCCACATAATGACACGAATGATCTCACATCTTTCTTCGTTTGAGGTCTGGGTGCCTTCTTTAGCTTCTCTATATTCTTTGGGTCAGGAGACATTGTGGTGGGTCGATATTACTTATCTATATATTTATGTAGCAGATGTGAAGTCAGCTATGCAAGCTCCTGAGGAAGTTTACCTTTTAACTATATGTCAGGAAACTTGTCTTGCTTCCACCAATGACTACCACCCGCTATGTATGTTATCCCCAATTTATATGTTATAATGTATGGATGTTGTGTAGCTACGTGTCTAGGGTATATGCAATGTATGTGCAGAAAATAACAACAACCACACTTTAAGGTTAATAAACAATTAAGTAAACAACTCCCTATTGAATTTTGGTCTGAACAATTTTTTACAAATGTATTAAGTATAATTGAGTTGATTCATAAAAGATTAAACGTCAAGATATATTTACACACAAATTAGTTTAACTATTAGAGTCTATTATTTCCTGAACTAGGAAGTGTTCTTCGTGTAATACTTTTTGTCCAAAATTAAGCACATATTTGGGAAATCAATATTGTCATCATTTTATTTAATCTGGTTGATATAGTAACTGGTGGAGAATATTTCAGTGAATTCACAAGGCCCCAAAACACAGGGCTTATCTTAAGATATTTGTAGAAAATTCTGCGATGTCCTGGTTATACGTCTTCCTCCTCACAGCACTGCTCAGCTTTCAGGATTCAAGATAAGGTAGGGCCCTCAAATCATATGGCCTCGAACAGGTACCAGGGTTGAACAACAACGTGACTGGCTCACTTCAGTTTCACACCCAGAAACTCTGGAAGTAGAGGATTAATTTCCCCTCAAAATAATATTCTGACCTATCTCCATTTGTAACAGGTTTGCAGATATCAACCAATCAAAAATCAGAACATAATACATAAATAATTATTTTTTCCCCCTCGGGTAGTGTGCTCTATTATCATTAAATATCTCAAACATATGTTTTTTTTTTTTCTTCCTAGTCCTAATACAATATTATAATTTCATAAATACATTCAGGTAATAACATGGATTACATAAAGATGGCCAGTGATTTTCTGGCTATACTTAAACATTATTCATTAAAGTCTTTTCCCTTATTAATCTCTCTTTATCCCAACTTTTAAGTAAAACTGCAAGGATTTTATTAAGTTCTTTCCCCACAATGATAATATCTTTCTTAGCAACTCGGTGAAACAACACAAAGTTTGATGTTAACTTTACTCTTTATATAAATTTATATGTTCTTTTATCTCCCAAAGTACAAGCAAAGCTGTAGGGCTTTTACATGAAGCTATAAGATTATCTAACCCCATTTAATGAGTGTACGTAACATGTTGAAATGGCACTTGTACGACTGGGACTCTCCCCTGCAAATATTCATTCATAATCAATATGGCAAACACATTTTCAAATGCAATAATAATTATATAAATGTTGGTCTTACCGAAATATCGAATTTTTTCACTATGTAAGTTAATTACAGGCCATAAATGGTCACACAAGATCTCCTGCTGAATAACAGAACAGCGAAGGCATCTGATCACACTTGTCTGTAAACGTTATTAACTTTACATGTGAAAGTTTAAATTGAAAGTGGCAAGGAACGCTCGTCTTTCTGAGTATTTATTTCACTTTCTTAGTTATGCTCAGCAACCAATCAGGGGACTTCCGTTCCTACGCGTCTATTTTCAAAAAAGTTAACCTACAATTTTCAAATCAGGAGACACCCCTTTCTATTGCCTCAATATGGCTAGCTTCAGTAAAGAAATCCCAGGCACGTCTATATATGTCTTCATTCTACCATATCGCTAGTATTATCTAAGTCATGTTAATCCAGAATGAAAAATATTTACTTAGTCTACCGTTCGTCATCTAATGTATAAGGTTTCACACTTCTGGCTATATATTTTTACCATTTTCGTCTTTCCTTTATATTTATTCAAATAACATATCTTTCTTTTTACATTAAGATAATATATTTAGACTAAAGAATATTATATATTTAACAACTAATTAGTAGCATTTTAATCTTCATTTTTAGTCTTTATTTTTCCTTTCGTTCGTTTTGGCCATTTAGTTTCAGTTTTAACATTCAAACGAGCTCTATGCATTTCCCCCGTTCTCTCCCTTGTCTTTTCCAAGAAATACACGATTTCTAACTACACTAACTTTCACGCGTGCATGTTGGTTAAAGGCTTGCAAGTCTGTGACGTCACATTGGCATTTATTCTACTATCGTTTTTCCTATGTTAACCCTGTAGGAACCGAGAAAACTCTAGTATTTTGGTGGTGTGGTAATACCTATGTTATTTTATACCTACAAACTACTAGATGCTATACTTTGATCGGTGACATATTCGGATATCATCACACATCTCCCCACTTAAGAACATGCTTGTAAAGCGAGTTCAAAATCCGAGATTCACATAGATCAAATTAACTTATTTGGCCTTATGACTCCCCTGAGTTTCTTCCAAAGGATGTCTACTCAGAAAATCCGCTCCCACATTCAGCGAACCGGGTATGTACTCAATGGAAAACGAATAAGGTTGGATTAGTAACGACCCACCTTAATAATCGGGCGTTTTCATGCTTAGCCTGTGATAAAAATACGAGGGGCTGATGATCCGTTTGGACCACAAATGTTCTACCATAAAGATAGATCTGGAACTTTTTTATAGCCCAGATTAAAGCTAGACATTCTTTCTCGCTTGTTGAGTAGTTTTGCTCAGCTTTATTCAGCTTGCGGCTAGCATAAGCGACTGGGTTCAGCTCCCCCTTTTTTTGAATTGACCGTTTGCAACAATGTAGCCCCTAATCCTACGTTGCTAGCGTCCGTTCTTACTACAAATTCCTGAATCAAATCAGGCAATTTCAAAATAGGCTTGCTAGTGAGTTTTTCCTTTAACTCTTGATACGCCGATTCACATTGAGCAGACCACAGATTTTATCCGGATTTCCTTTGCGAGTTAAATCCGTTAGAGGAGCACATATAGAGTTAAAATTTTTTATGTACTTCTGATAAAATCCACATAGCGACACAAACGATCTCACGTCCTTCTTGGTCTGTGGTCTAGGTGCCCTCTGTAATTTCTCCAGGTTCTTGGGGTCAGGGGTCATGTTACCCTGATATATCGTATGTCCCAAGAACTCCAACTCTTTACAATCAATATAGCATTTGGTTGGTCTCGCAGTCAAATTTGCCTCTCTGAGCCTATCAAATAGCATCGTCAAAGAGTTAATGTGTTCCTCAAATGTTTCTGTGGCAATGAGGATGTCATCCACGAAATTCGTTATACATGGATTTTTTAGTGGATCCAACAATTTTCTCATCATTCTTGAGAACACACTCGGAGCATTTTTCAACCCAAACGGCAACATGTTGAATTCTGAATGTCCATCCGGGGTGATAAATGCCAAATCAGAACTTACCTCAGGCTTTACTGGAATTTGATAATAGCCCTTGCTAAGATCCACTTTAGAAAAAATATTTTGCCTTGTTCAGCCTGGCAAACAGCTGATTTGTGTCAGGTAATGGATCCACCTGATTCTCTGTGACAGCATTCAGTTTTCTGTAATCTATACACAGACGATGTTCCCCAGAGGGTTTCCTCAGCAAAACCACACTGGAGCTGTAAGGAGATTCACTGTGAGAGATAATCCTTTTTTTTAAGAAATAATCTATGTTCTTCTTCATTGCTTGTTCCTTAGCGAACGGAATCGTATAGGCCCTCATACAGATAGGAGTTGGGTCTATTAATTGCATATCATAGTCCAACAAATGGGTGTGCCCCGGTTTATCCGTTAACACATCTGTATGTTCTGTTAGAACCTTTTGAACCTGTTCCTCTGTTTTCTTAGTCAGGTGCTTACTGACTTTCACCTGTACAGGTGTTTCACATGGTTTTAAGGGGTATTCCTGCGAGGTGAGTGGTTCATTTTTCATTTGGGTTGCAATGGACAAGGCCAGTAAAGGTGTCCCTTCCTGGTTTTCTCTCTCGAGATACTTCTTTAGGAGGTTTACATGATATATTTTCTCCTTTCCTTTCTTGTCTATTTTATTATAATTGGTTCAAGATATCTTTTTCTAGAACGGTGTATGGAGCGTGACATCCAATTTGCAACTGGTTACTACTGGCGGGAAGTAAAAGAAGCACCTTCTCTCCCACATTTAATTCTCTATCTTTCGCTTTCTTATTAAAGTATGCAGCATGTTTTTTCCTGGCTTGTCTGAGGTTATCATTTGCAAGTTTCCAGCCAGTTTTTAGACGAGTGGTCAGTTCGTTCACATACGCATATGATGAGGTAACAGTCTCTTCTGCCTTCTCATCGGTCCACGTCCTCAATAGGGCTTCCAATGGACCTTTTATTGGCCTCCAAATATACAGGGTTGCGGGTGCCATCCCGGTTGAACTGTGTGGAACTTCCCGTACGCAAACAACGCAGCGGGCAAAATTGGTCCACGTATCAGGTTTTTCATGGGCCAGCTTTCTCAGGATGGAAAATGAGAGTCCCATTGTGAACCTCTCCACCTGGCCGTTCCCTTGGGGGTGATACGGACTAATTCATGAAAATGCTTGGCCTGGGAATATCCTAAATACGCTCTTCTGTTAGTCTCCCTTGTACTTGTGGAGCGTTATCATGTCAAGATTTGGTGAGCTGAAACCTAACCTGGGAATATATTGTGAGGTAATGCCTCTGCCACATGCTTCGAAATCAATTGATGACAGGCTACAGCCT
>JAMPIV010003349.1:0-44528 GCA_024509875.1 Oreohelix idahoensis
TAGGAATAGATTATTCTTGCTTCAGTATATCTATGGCCTGAATTTATACGTAGTGTTTGTATGAGAAAAAAAAAAAAAAAAAAAAAAAAAAAAAAAATAGGATGTAGAATTTTGATGTAGCCGGCCTATCGCCGAAAAAGTGATCTATAAGTAGATGGGGAAAAGTGATAGTCATTTAGACATGTTGTATGTACTTTACCCCAGTGTTTATTCTCTTTTGCCAAGGAATGGCAAAGTTATATTTCGCATAGAAAGGTAAAACCACAATTTATTATGAACTTGGGCTTCGCCATCGTTGTCGATAAACAGATGCACAGTGGTACTTTTGAAAAAGAATATTTATTCAAAGGAAGCTGACATTCCTATGTATCAGCACTAGATTATATGATATTATTCAATTACCTCTATGACAGAAGTTATGAAGAAATGAGGACATTTAACGAATGACCAATTTTGGTCTGGATCCTATAGTGAGTGAAACTCACGAGAGAAGAACAGCCATGTTGAAATTCATATACTTTGTATTTATCGAGTGAGAAAAAGGGATGCCTGTACTATCGCTCGATGAACCAAGAGATCACTGCTACATGTGAGAACCCATGTCTGGGATTCCTATATCTTTATGGAAAAATATATATATTGAACTTTACGTGAAGGGATATTCGCTAGACGAGATTAGGTCTAGGAGCCTTCCTATATATTGGTTATGGTCTGACGTGCCCAGTCAGTAAAGCCAGATGATTTACATGATGGAACTCTGAATGCTTATTTACGAATGCTCCATTATGATATTTGCCAAGCATGAATGCTAACTTAAGATGATATGCCTGTGATCAACATTATGCTGTCTATGTCGACATTTGTTCCTGTAACCATACACGTACTGTCCAAGTGTGCGTCTCATTAAATGTTATAAAAAGACCACCGTAGTTCCAGTACTTCTTGAATTCGAACAGTGTGAGTATGAGTGATGTACTACCAACTTGTCAACTCTATCGAATCATTCTACCATTCGCGTTCTGACATTCATATACACACTCATTGTCTACACTCACATTCTTGTCGGAGCCTCATCACGTTCCAGGACAAGATGACCTGTATGACCAAAACTGTGCTGGGTTTAATGAGTTGACAATCGTTACACTTTACTACACCAGTCCCAACATCTACATTTATCATGAACATCGTGAGGTATGATTGAGTATGACTGAGAGATAATAGTTAACTCTCATGTTTTAGGCACCATTGAGTGTTTTATTTTAAGGTAATAAATGTTGACTTGCAATTTAACGTTTCAATAATTCATGTGTGGCGCATGAAAACAAAACAAAACTATGACATCCATTTTTGCAGGTTTTCTACTTTTGATTTCTGTAATTTTTTATGCATGTTGAATGGGATCGTTTTAGTTTATTGCATAAGAAATAAACCATATAAAAATATTAAAAGAACGTAAATTTTTCACTATTTCAGACTATTATTTCTTCTGTTCTAATTGTGATGAAATGTTCGTTCTTGTTCTAAAATTTACTCTAACATTTCGAGTCTAGCTTAACGCAAAATTTAAGCCGGTGGTTATAATAATAAAGTAGCCTAACAGCATTAAGTAACCCCTGTCAAAAGTAAGCACCGCCACATTTTTTCCGTTAGGAATTTGACCCCGTGACCTCTGTCGCGCTAGCGCGGTCAGGTAAAAATAAAGTGTCGCTGGCAAACCGCCGTGTCAAACGTACACTATCGACACGATACTTCCCTGGTCAGTAATAAATCTCTATCATACATATAAGAACACCTCCCATGTATGTCGACACACTGGCGGACATAAGAACATCACCAGGAACACATATGAAACGCAGCCATTCCGGCTGGACACACTTCCAAAATTCAACTGTCTTACTCTACACGCGCGTCTACGTAATTATTTTATTTGTCTTAAAATCTAGCGACGTTCTTGTTGAGCACCGCGATGGTTCAAAATCATTAAAACATTGCGGTGCGCAAAAAGTGGCGCAACAACATTGTTATCATTTTATATTTGACATGCTAAACTCGCTGGTTGTTTTACAACTTCATACAAGGCTAGCAACCTCAGCATATGAAAATGATAGAGTCATGAACCACCACAGCAAGCACTTGTGACTGCTTCATGCATGTTCTCTCACATGGAACCAAAAACAGGCTCCAAATGGAGCAGGGAAATGATGATGACATCAGGTTATACACATTTAATATATTAACATTTTAGTAAGTTTGTATATATCTTTAAACATGCGTAAACCAGACAATAGCCGTTTTCCGCTGTCCAGCCACATTTAGTTCCCATCAGATTACCTGAATTAACGATGACTTTCCTCCTATCCACTAAGGTTATCATTGATGCTTAGTGAGGGTAAAATTACTGAGAAAAAAGGAGGGTCGGTGGAACGGACAGGGGGGAAGGCGCCTGACGAGGGTCAGGAAACCAATACGTAGCAGGGACATTTGTTTCTTCTAAAGTTTGAGGTACAAATTGGAAATACCAGTGTGTAGTGCAAGTTGGAGATACCAGTGTGTGATATCAGCTTCATACTAGTCTGTGGATCAAGAGCTTGTCGTCTATGCTAAATGCCTGCCTTTGACAGGTTGTGAAGATCCTTGCATTGACGTTAGGAGTGGTTACCCCTGCAATAATGCCTAGGACGTGCCCTCATCACAGACGTCGACAATTACGGAGCAGTCAGCATACCATTTCAACATCTGGCCAGTTAAGTAATTTTAATCTTTCCAAAGTAAAAAAAAACTCAGCACCAACATAAAGCACCGCCTGAGACAATTTCTGTGAAGAAAAACTCCACATTTTTTTTAATCCACCAATTTCATTTATTTATTTACTCGTGTTAAACAATAATTGATTTAACATTTTTTTTAATGTACAGTCAATTCTCGCTATTCGCGGTGGTTAGGTTCCTTGAAAAAAAACGGAAATTCGTGAAAACGGAACGATTGATCCTATGGGGAAAAGGGGGCTAGGTTCCCGCAACACCCAGTTCACCATTCACTATTAATACTGATCACCATAAACACCATTTTGTGTACCCTTGTTGTAAAAACTGTTCATTTTATAAAAAGAATTTAAAACACTGTTTTCTTGGTAATAGAACAGTATGTAAACTCTTTTGATGTAACAATACTCACTCACTCACCCAATCAATCACACTGTCATTACTCATACACTCATTCACACATCCACATGGATCCACATCACGCACACAAACACACTCACATTATTACAAAATCCCTGGAAACCAACAATTAAAAAAATTTACACAGAACATTTAAAATTAAGAAATAAAGAAACTTTCATACAGACATCCTAGCAAGACGTTTGTCTAACACATGTACTTTATTACTAAGGCTCATCACGGCCTTCTTGCGTTTAAGTATACTCGGCAACTCACTTGCACTACGCTTGGATGCCATTATTAATTCCAAACATAATAAAAAAACAGCGTAAAACTGCAAAAACGTGGATGAAAAGATGCTCGACAAAGACACATGTAAACACAACGAAAGCCTACTCTGCATCGCCACGATTACCTGTGAGGTGCTCGCGAATGGCAAAAAAGGGGTTACACTATCTCGCGCGAATGAGCGAATCCGCTAATACAGAACAAGCGAATAACGAGGATTGACTGTATTTTCAAATTAATAGTTGATTTAGTTATTACAGAGACAAATGCCTACGTATGAATCAGTTATCAAATATAACTACAACAGAGCTACTTAAGTAAAATTGTACTGAATAATTCAGTTGGGGGCTCAGAGACAAGCTTTTTTTTTTGCTTTTTATTTATCGTACGCCCACTATTACTCGAGGCGAAATCTCTGGCTAGTATGTCTAACCTGAGACTGATTTTACGTGAGTATCCCTTTTTCCTTGTACGCTGACAGGTGTCCTCTCGCCATTCAGGCAGATACTCGCCGTCTTCGGAGGTACTCATTAGCGCTGGGTCGGCTCAGGAGTCGTTCAGGTTATTCCAGTCACTGGTCGACGACAATCCTTTTTTTTTTTTTTTTTAACCAGCGGCACTTGGGCTTTCAGCCCCTTCGGCCCAATGACATGTCATTGCGAGGCTGGGGAACCTGAGGACTTTCCTTCCAACCCGGTCAGGAGCTTCGCTCCTTCCCATCCACAGAGGGTTTATCACAGGAGCCGTTCAGGCTATTCAGTCAAATTTCCGGCCGTAAACATTTCTTCAAACGCCGACGCCCGGGTTTGAACCATGAACACCTGGTCGCCAGTACAACGCCGAAGCCATTACACCAGCGCGGCTCCCATAACAATCCTTCAATTGTCTTCGCCAGGGCTCGAATGATTCCAGTCCAAGTCCCGGTCAACGACACTACTTCAAATGTCCTCGCCCGGGCTTGAACCTGGGATCTCTTGATCCCTAGCGCTGTGTGGTAACCACTACACTAGCGCGGCTCCCAGAAACGAGTTAATATATCTTTATTTTCATAGAAAGAGCGGGCAGATGGAAAGTTCACGACTGCTTTGATAAATTCAGCGTTAAGCTTGATTTCTGATAAATCCCATAGAGATTCCCTAAAATAAAAGCACCATCGTTCTATTTACATCGCTGCTAAGAGTAATCTAGAGCGAAGGTAGATACCTTTAAAGACACTCATTGTATACTCTACATTTTGGCCATTGTTGGACCATCACTACAGAGCAGGGAAGGCAACTCCGTGACATAATGATATGTGTGTGTGTGTGTATGTGTGTGTGTGTGTGTGGTGTGTGTGTGAGAGAGAGAGAGAGAGAGAGAGAGAGAGAGAGAGAGAGAGAGAGGAAATGGTCAATAGCATGCATGGGATAAGTTTGTTAACCTTGAGCTGGTTAAATGGTATGAGCAGACCAGCTCCAAGGTCAATTCCAACAAAGCATGTGTGCTGTGGTGCTCCATGAACAACTCTATAATGAACTACCAGCGGATGTTACCATGGCCAAATGTCCGTCTATTCGTCTGTGTGTATCCGATTACCTCCCGATTATCTTCAAGTCGACTGTAAAAATCCGACTTCCCGTATCAGAAATGAAAGACTTGTACTAGAACGGCGACCCAAAAAAAAAAAAAAAAAGTATGTGTGTCTGTGTGTGTGTGTGTTTCAGCATTCATGTGCATTATCTGAACAGATTAATGGAGAGTAGGCTTCCTGAAAAAGATGTAAATTTTTATGGACACGCTGGCATTATTCTTGAATGTCTCTGTATTTTCACAAAAGAGAACAATCAGGGCAAACAGTCTGTAGGAGTTTCAAAAAGACACTTTTGTTAGACACCGTGTTTTGTGGTTATAAAATTTGGCAGGGGACAGAAAGATCTGACAGATAAATAAGTAGTGAGTGCCTACGAGGAGAGTGGTCCTGCCCGTCATATTTGTTTACTGTGCTTTGATCCTCATTCTTCACCAAGAAGTATAGCTTTTTTTTTTTTTTGTCATTTCTATAGCTGTCAGACAGATATTTCTAGTTCAAATATGATGGGCCTTAGGCAAAGTATGCCTCTTAATATTCTCTCTGCCACTTGCTAGTAATCAGTGAAGCAGTATGCAAAGAAAGACCTGTCGGAGTTTATCGTTCTTCTACTAATCCCAGTACCAGATTGCATCTATAACGTCTCACGATTTCCTGAATGCAGATTGGTTGATTAGTACGGGGAGATTAGTGTAGGGGAGATAACAGATCAGTGTAAGTTGAAAAGAAGATGTAGACCATATTGGAAGAATAGGTTGGACGTAAACGACCATTTATCTGTTAATTGTCCGTCAGTTGTCTTTATTATCAGTTGCCACTTTCAATTTCCTGTTTGGATTTATGTATTTTTTTTCAATTGTGGAAAATATAATCATACTTATAGTGGCTTCAGTGAGTTTCAATTTTTGCGTTGGATAATTGTTAAATGTTTTGAAATTTTGGTTTCTAGTCCTTTTTTTTTCTTTCTAGAAATTCCCATATTTGAGCGGGTAGCTTTTTTGTGTGTCAGTGCTTAAGCTCAGAAGACTCCTCCACCACAGTCGTCTGTTACATTTGTAACATCCATCTGTAAATGCATGGGTCTAGATTCTAATTATGTATGGGTAATGTTTCTCGATATATTTTGTCGTTATGACATTTCTCTTTGTTGCAATCTGGTTCAACTCTTTGACGTCTAAATTAAGGATAACTTGTTGTACTTCACCAAATGTGAGCGATAGCTGGGAGTTTTATTTATTTATTTATTTTTTTTTTTTTGAGGTCGCCGTTCTAGTACAAGTCTTTCATCTCTGAAACTCACAGGATGTCGCATTTTGACAGTCGACTTGATCAATACACGTTAAGCTCAGACTCCCTTTCGAAATACTTGGCATCATAAAGATAAACGTTTGTTAATGTTTTTATGTGACATTACGACAGGCACATGATATATATATATATATATATATATATATATATATATATATATATATATATATATATATATATATATATATATATATATATATATATATATATATCTATATATATATATATATATATATCTATATATATATCTATATATATATCTATATATATATATATATATATATATATATATATATATATATATATATATATATATATATATATATATATATATATATTGTCTTCACGTTGAATATATTTCTTTCACAATCTATAAATCAGTTTATGTCCTAAGTTGAAAAATAAAATGTAATCAATGTTTGAAATCACCACCTAAATTAGCTTCAACGATTTTTATTTAAATTTTCGCCGGTAGAACTTAAGAATATTTACAAATTGAATATCAAGTTGTGTATCATGGAATATCAAATTGTGTCTACTGGTATATCAAGGTTGTGTCTCCTGGCATAACACATTATGTCTCCTGGCTTATCAAGTTGTGTCTCTTCGTATATCAAGGTGTGTTTCCTGGCATATCAAGTTGTGTTTTTGGCATATCAAGTTGTGTTTCCTGGCATATCAAGTTGTGTCTCATTGCATATCACGTTGTGTCTCTTGGTATACCACGTTGTGTTTCCTGGTATATCAAGTTATGTCTACTGATATATGTCACGCTTTAATTGGAATTGTCTGCTCTTTACTCTTAGGGGGCTGTCTGCCTTCTTTCTTACTTTGTCTACGCCCACATTTCTGTCCTTTTTGCTCTTAACAGCTCGAATTCTGTCTTCGAAGACTGTCAATCTCGCAGAGCCAAGTTAAGGCCCACCTCTTTGCACATGCAAAAAGCTGCATTCTGTCTAAAATCTTTTATGTACAGATTCCTGGGGAAATCGGAATCCCCTGACTCTATTTTTATCTGGGAAACACGGGAAGCGCTCTGTCCTTTCATTTCTGCCTTTCACGGACGAACGAGCGTGCTGCTGTAACGTCTAGTTTCTCGATTTTGTTTTGATCTCGAACACGTGCAGAGAAGTCGATAAACGCCCTGCAAGCTCATCTCTAATATATAAGGGCCGGTCTCTATCTCTCTTCACCATTGTCGCTCTAAGGATTCCTTGCTGCCTGGATAATCAGTTTAGGTTGATAGCCTATAGCCATATTTATTGTGCCAAGATTGATACCCTTTAGCTCGGTAAGCACACCTAATTTCTTTAAAGTAATTTTGGGGAGTTAGCTTCATTATATAGAGCTTAAGCCAGAGTTACTTTATAATATTTTTAATTCGTTAAGTGAAGTAATTTTCCTTCACCCGTGCTTGGATAAAGAGTGCACGCTGGGATTTTTACGACACCTGTTTTCCACAGGGAGCTTATTTTCTTCATTAATTCCATAGCAACATCCAAAGGAACAGTGTTAGATTTCTTGGAGTTTAGGAGTACTTACATACCAAGGATTTTATTTTAGCACACGGCAGGAAAGGCGTTTTTTCATGACGGAAGACTGGGGGTCCCCTGTTAGTTAAAAAGCTGGATGTGTGAGAGACTCTCTGGGTGTTGGTGTGGAGTGAGGCGATCTGCTTGTGTGCGATTTATCTAAGTGGTGTGGTAGGTTGGTTGTTTACTGTGATTTTTGGCCTTCAGAGGTTGTGAAGGCATTCTGATTTCCATGTTGATGTTGTGGTCGTTTTTTTTCTTTTGTTTAATAAACATAAAAATATCTATTGTGGTCACGACCTCTTCTCTTATGACAGTCACTGAGTGTCGTGAGATATGTTCTTACTGCTTTAGAATTAATCTACATGTCCAGAGAGAGCGGGCAGGAGACTGACATACAACCAAAGGCTGGAGAAATAGTCTTCTTACTCTCCAGAAGTCAGATTTCTCCTTATAATTTTCATTAGTGACTCTATTCTTATCTACTCTTCACATTACACATTCATAATCTGTCTGAACTCAGACAAAATCTATTCGTAGCCTACCCGTGGCAGTAGATCGAGTTATGTCTCCTGGCATATCAATTTGTATCTTAAGTTATGTATACTGGTATATCAAGTTGTTTTTCTTGGTGTCTCAGTCTCTGCTCTTACATGACATATATTCACGATGCTGTACATTCCAGAGTAGTGTTCTGTCTACAGAGTAATTGAAATGTCCCTTACTAGTTCTACATTTTCATGTCCTCAATTTTATCCATTGGATATACTTACTTACTTACTTAGTTGTTCCCCTTCTACAACGAAGGGTAGAGGTTTGGAAGAGAGAGCGCCAGACTATCCTATCGTCTTGTCTTCCTCCTGGCCTGGTTCCATTCTCGGTCCTTCAAAGATTGTCTAATGTTATCCTTCCAGCGGACTCTGGGTCGTCCTGGAGATCTGGATCCCTGACTCTTAGTTTCCCATGCTTGTCGTGGTAGCCGATCTTCTCCCATTCTGCAGACATGGCCAAACCATCTTAGTTGGAACTGTTCTACTTGGGTCTGCAGAGGGTGGGATTTTAGGCCGTGACGTATCGTCTGGTTGCGGACCATGTCTCTTCTTGTTACTTCAACCACCTTCCTCAGATACCTCATTTCTGAGGTTTGGATCTGGCTTTTTGTGGGTTGTAGTCATTGCCCCTGACTCGCATCCAAACGTCAAGACTAGGACATGGGTGGAGCGATAAACAGCCATCTTCGTTTTCTAACAAAACTCTCTCTTGCTGAGGAATCCTCAGTTTATGGCCTGAAAAAGTCTCCCAGCTGCTGCTTTTCGAGTGGCAAACTCTTCTTTGATGCCTCTCTTCCGGTCTATAACAGCTCCGAGGTATTTAAAGTGGTCGACCTGCTCCAGGACCTCTTCTCCCATCTTAATCTGATCCATTGGATGAAACAAATGTAAAAGCATAGAACAGTTACTGCCAGTTGACAAATAAGTTCTATTAATACCTTTCTTTATACACAGAAACAAATAAAAACAAATGGTCAAAAAACTGACGTTACAAAGAAAAATTGTTAACCGCTATAAAATCCTGTGTTGAATAAAGAAGATCTCACACTGAGGTGTTATGTTAGATTAATGTTGTGTTGAACAAACCAGATCTCACGTTGAGGTGTAATGTTAATGTTGTGTTAAACAAACCAGATCTCACAATGAGCTGTAATTTTAATATTGTGGTTGTGGTAAGTTGGGATTATATAAATATTTATAGGGGACTTAGTGTACTGACTGAGATCAGCTGTGAAGGTATCTGTATCTAATAGGTATAGTATGTTACAGATGACCTTACTTTGCTACCACATTTAGACCTCAATCAGACTTATTCTGGGCTATAGTGATGACTACGTTGAATGTCTAGGGTTATGATAATGATGAAGTGTAAGTTCACAACAACAACAGACAGATAAATACTTTATTTAAGATTCACAACACTTTACAACACTATGACAAGCACATACATATAACACTCTAGAAGACTAGCTTAAGTAAGTCAAGTGTTAAATATTAAATTATGTATTAGTTGCTTTCAAGAATAGATATCTTGATCCAACTACAGAGTGAATCAGGAATCACAATCAAATATAAACACAATGTGTATGTACAAAATTATACAAAGGATCTTTGTCCTGACATAGAATATTATTACAATATGTGTGTAGTGTGTGCTCTGGTATTAAGAGGTAACACTGGCTTTTGAAGCTATGTTGTTGTTTGTCATCACGACTTCATGTGTTTGTTAATGGTGGAAATAATCTTGAAGGGATCACAGTTCTTTTAATTGTAAAACACTAACTGTCCCTCTTGCTTTATTATTACAGTCAATTTTAAGGAGGGTTATACAAGGGTGAGCTGCTCTGGCTGACAAAGTCTTAGCTTAGGTGTCTGCGGCAGGAAAACTGTCTCCTCTGCTCGCTTGCTTCTCAGTTATCTTGAAATACACCACTGGTCGATATCTTGGACAAGGAGTCTGCTGCCAGCCTTCTGGATCCAGCAAAACTCAGACCAGGTGCTGCTCTAACACTTCAGTACCACGGTCCCTGAAATAAGAAGGTTGTACCTCCTTCTTCAGAACTAATATATAATATCTATTTCCACACTGAAGTACAGGACATTACAAACACCGAGTTCAGCGCTGTATGCCAACTACTAGCTTCTCATGTGACAATATACCAGTATTCCTCTTCCTAATGGTTACAACGCCTCTGCAATTCCAGCTGTAATTCCTTCTATACAATAAGATAGGTGTCATGTTACTACTTGGCAATCTCATATATGCCTAGGCATTTATACTCCTCTCTGACAAGCTTTTACATGGTGGAGCAATATCTAGGCTTGGCCTTATGTTTGCTACTGAACCCACACACATACAGACACAATTTATCAATTCATATTCAATTTTCATATAATATATACATATATATGTAGGAAATGTGTATAGCTTACCACAATTCAAGGAAATATACACAAGTACGTTGACTGGCGATGAATTCTGGCACAATTTTGATCTGCCTTATCCCAGGCTTTTATTTAGAAAAATATTAGCTTGTACTCAACGCACTTGCTTCTTACAATGATTTATTTTCAAAACTGGCCCTGAACTGACGCTTCTATTTGACTATATCGAACGCTCTAACCAATGAGACCATGTTTACAAGAGCCTTTGAAAAAATATTTCCCATCCTACCGTAACCATTAACAACCAACTAGTATTTGCAGTCCGACTAATCAGGTTTTGCCTTACATATTTCTACAGCCAATCAAATCGTATCTAACTTGTTGGCCCCATTTCCCTAAAGCAGTGTTGTTCAAACAGCCATTATGAGCAAATATGATCTTGTGCTGTCAGACAACCTCACTATAATATTTTGGCTATAATTTATTAAGTACTAGACCATTTGCGTAACACATAACATATTCTTTGTCAGCAAGTCTTAAGGTACAACAATATATAAGTTTAATGGGGTTAAGTGGCTTCGTTCAAAATATGTATTATTCTAGGATAGTCGTGTATTTGTTTTTACCACTCGTTCACTTCTACACCACTGGATGTCTTCTGTACTGTCAGACTAATGTCAGGAGCTTAGACATAAATCAGTAGAATGTCATGTTTCCTAATAAGAATTCAACATGTTTTTTAAAACCTTACCTCGTATCGTTAGTGTTTTTTATTACTGTTTATTTGAAAAAAATCAGGCCTGCATGCCTTTCGCGTTCACTTTTTTAATCGCGAGACGACGAGGGATTGGCATTCCTCCGTGCATCTCTCTCTCTCTCTCTCTTTCTCTCTTCTAAGCCCGTCTGTCTTTTAGGTTAACGTAGTGTATATAATGACATTAATGCTAGAATTATATCTAGGTCATTAAGCAGTTTGCGTATCTCAAGGTTTTCTAAGAAACACAGTACCAGTTTTATTTTTAGAAACGCGTGTAGTTTATGCAGTAGGCTTTTACGATCGAACGTGGAAGCGTTACATTTTTGCAGACGAAGTAGAAAAAGGGGATCTCGGGTTCAGCCCTTATGGCGTTCTACAACGTAGGTGTACGCTATTGGAAAAGCACTGGTCTGTCACCATTCTTCTTTCTTTCTATTAAATTACTTCGTTAGGCTTTACATTTCTTTTCTCATTTATATATGTGGATTAGAATTTTCACGACAGTGGTGAACAAACCAGATCTCACGTTGAGGTGTAATGTTAATGTTGTGTTGAACAAATCAGATCTCTCATTGAGGTGTAATGTTAATGTTGTGTTGAACAAACCAGATCTCACGTTGAGGTGTAATGTTAATGTTGTGTTGATCACATCAGATCTCACATTGAGGTGTAATTTTAATGTTTTGTTGAACAAACCAGATCTCACGTTGAGGTGTAATGTTAATGTTGTGTTAAACAAACCAGATATCACGTTGAGGTGTAATATTAATGTTGTGTTAAACACACCAGATCTTACATTGAGGTGTAATGTTAATGTTGTGTTGAAAAAAACAGATCTCACGTTGAGGTGTAATTTTAATGTTGTGTTAAACAAACCAGATCTCACGTTGAGGTGTAATGTTAATGCTGTGTTAATCAAACCGGATCTGACGTTGAGATGTAATGTTGATGTGACGTTTTATTTTATATAATAAATTAGTTTATTAATTGTTAATTGTCTTTATTGTAATATTTGTTTCATACAAATTAGTCGGAAAATACTTTGGCCACATAAAAAGGCATAACACCTTGCAGAAGACCATAACAGAAGGGAGAGTTGAAGGCAAACGTGCAAGGGGAAGACAGCGCTATAAGTGGGAAGATAACATCAAGAGATGGACAGGAAAGAGTCTATCAGAGTGCACCACCAAGACAAGAGACAGAAGACGTTGAGATCCATTACAGCCAACCTTCGTTGTGGAGATGGCAACTGATGATGATGAGTCGGATACAAGTGAAGAAATAACATTTAAAAAAAAAGGAAATGACACTTCAGTCAACTGCTATAATGTCATGACACAGACATTTTTATCCACATCTTTGAATGTTTTGTCTTCTACTACAGACTAATATTTTATCAATTCATTTCTTGGTTGGAAATCGTTACTCCTTGTGCCATTTCTGTTTACATATGAATCATTTTATGCGCATGCAGTGTTATCCATTTCTTAATTTCTGTTTTTTTCCCCCTTGATCATTTATGTGCCACAAAAGCCCCTTTTCAGAAGCGTAATGTATTTTAGAACGTCTACTCTTGTTACATGAAGCTAACATATCGTCTCTGGCCCAAAGCATGAGTTTCCTGTTGTTTTGTTGACCCGTTCTGGTGTCAGCTGATTATATCATGACATCAGGACATTTATTGGTAATTGGTTCCACATATACACTCTTATTGGTAATTGATTCCACAGATACACGCCTGTAGATTACTGGAGCAATCCCATCACTGCCTGGTACTTTGCCAGAGGCCAAGCTATCAATGGCCTTGCTGAGTTCCTCTAATGTTGGTTCGGCATCCAGCTTCTCCATAGTTGGCAGGCATTTGACAGCATCAAGGGCTGCAGGCGTAATGGTATTTTCTCTAGCGTAAAGCTCAGAATAGTGCACGACCCACCTCTCCATCTGCTTACCCTTATCGGTTAGCTTCTCTCCGCTGATGGTTTTTAGCGGTGCCGTCTTGCTTTTTTTGGGGACCAAGGGCTTTCTTTATACCGTCATACATTTGTCTAAGGTTGCCTGTTTGCGCTGCGGTCTGGATGCTCTCACTGAGCTGGAGCCAATAGTCATTTGCACAGCGTCGAGCAGTTTGTTGAACTTTGCTTCTCGTAGCCTTCAGGATCTGTAGGGTTCTAGCACTCCGTGAACGTTTGTAATCATTCGCAGCACTGCTCTTAGCTTCAATGACAGGTGTCATCACATCTGATGAAGCATCGAACCAGTCATTTGACTTCGCTGTTTTTTTTTTACCAAAGATGGCAAGTGCAGTACTTTGAATGGAGTTCCGTAGATGCTCCCAGTTCTCTGTAACAGTATCACCATGCTGAGGACTACTGAGCACTTTATTGAAGGTCGCAATAAACTGAGCGATCATGACAGGGTCTGACATCTTGCTGGTATCAATGCGTGGTTTCCCTTCATGTCTGACACAATAGACTTGTCTTGGCTGTGCTCTGATTTTACAGCAAACCAAGGAGTGATCTGTATCACAGTCTGCACTATGGTATGAGCGCGTGGAGAGCACAAACCGGAGAAGTGGCCTTCTGGCGAGAATCAGATCCAGTTGGTGCCAGTGCTTGGATCGTGGGTGTCTCCATGACAACTTATGCTGGGGTTTTGTCTAAAAGTAGGTGTTGGTCACGCAGAGGCTATGAAGGACACACAACTCTAAGAGCCGTTGTTCATTTGCATTCATCTTGCCAATACCAAACCTGCCCAGCCATGAAGGCCATTAAACATTATCGGCACACACTCTAGCGTTAAAATCGCCAAGAAGAACAAGCTGTTCTTGCCTATGTATGCTTTTGATGACTGCTGCTAGATTCTCATAGAACTCATCTTTAGCTTCTGATGCAGAGTACAGAGTAGGAGCATACACACTGACAAGGGTGATGGGACCTGCGCTAGTTTGCAGGCGAAGCGTTATCAGGCATTCTGATCCATTCTCGCCTGGTTCAACCATTTTAGTTAGCGATTTTTTAACCGCAAAACCTACTCCGTGTTCTCTAGTTTTATTAAGGTCTTTCCCTTGCCAATAAAATGTGTAGTCCTTCTCACTCACCATTCCAGAGCCTGCCAGGCACGTTTCCTGAAGTGCAGCTATATCCACCTGAAGTCGTTTAAGCTCATCATTGATTATGGCTGTCTTCCTGACATCATCTATGTCCTGTAGGTTTTCGGATAGTCCAGTCAACATAGTCCGGACGTTCCAGCATCCCAATCTGAGAGTTTGCTTATTTCTATTATGATAATTGCTTGGTGCAAAATTTTCTGTCCACTGTTCGGGTTTGACCCTAATCCCCATTCACCCAATGGGGAAAGCAGACAGTGGCAGGACAACACCTTATTGACTGGGGGCTGCCCAGCTTGAAGCGGGCGGTAGCTGTCCAGTCAGATCCTATAACCTCTCCCACTGTCGGAAGTAGCCCATGGCGCGATGCCCTACGCCCATTGGGCAAAATGCTTATAACCGGTAACTGCTACTTCCCGTGTTTTGCCGACACCTATAGGGTGAAGCTGGAGTGTCCTCTCCAGGGCGCGAGCTTGGGCACAGTTATATGGAGATCAAGCTGTTGCTCATGCATCATGTTTCCCCCCCCCCCCCTTTTTTTTCCACGCAGCTCGTAGATCCAACGGAACAGCAGTAGCCGATACAGTTTGGTACCAACCACGTCGCCTTAGGGACTCCGACTCCGGAGTTATCCTCAGAGTTCCAAAGGTTGTTATAGCCGGGAGTTGTAGTGAGGATAAGCTCTCATTGCAGATAAATGCTTCTATGGCACATGTCTCAAGTACCCTCTGACAACCATGTCTATCTCCCGGCCTTCACTTGAGGCTCAATTTGAGCCCGGCGGAACTGTCTCCACTGACGGACGAAGGGGCGAAGGCGAGCGACAGGCGCCTTAAAACCAGAAGCTTCGGGCAGATAGGGCTCGTGATCCTTGGTTGGCAGCTTATCTAAGAGAAGGAACTCTGAATTCAGACCACCGCTGCCTTGCGGGAATGTCCATTTATGGAATTGGCTAAACGATAGAACAAGTAGGCTAAATGAAAAACAAACAAACAAATAAACAAAAACCATGAAATCTAGGCGAGTATATGGATATCGACAAGGAAACATCTGTTGTTTATCACGATAATGACTCTAAAATTATAGACTGTTCTAAAACCTGTGTTCTAAAACCTGTTTTTTTTTTCCTCGTACGCCCGCTATTACGCAAGGCGAAATCTCCGGTTATTACGTTTAATCTTAGACTGATTTTACGTCAGTATCCCTTTTCCCTGTACGCTGACAGGTGTCCTCTCGCCAAACCTGTGTTCTGAAAACCTGAGAGAAACGCTGAATGTGATAAAGACAACTATGATGAAGATGAAACAGATGTTGCTGACGAGACCAGTTGCCGTTGAGTTGAGTAGTTGGGTGAGGTAATCAACGGGCTTAAAAAGTTACTGCCTTTCTTACTGAACAGAAGCTGGCGAATCTTTACATGATTAATAAAACAAATTACACAGGGAAAGAATAAATACCTGACAACTTGGCTTAGATGAAATGTTTAAGACGATAGCCAATAAGAAATGAGCCATAGGTTGTTATATATATATATATATATCTCCATTAAATAATTCAATGGCTTTGTGCTATAAGTTGTGCGCTCTCTTCTCCTCTCCTGCAGTATTGAACTACATTTGTTGTGCGTATGAATTATGTGCATTGTTCTGTTGTTAGCACTCTCTTTTTCCCTACTGCCATTATTCACATTTCACGCTTCGATGCATGTGTGCCAGCGTCAGTTGTATGCGCAGGTCACGGCACCAATTTGAAGATATGTGGCCTTGCAGGTTATACGGCACAAGTAGATATATTGATTTTTATTTAGTCAGAGTTAATCTTTTCTATGTTGTTGTGGTTCAAGTGCTAACTGGCCTTCCGCCAGAGATGGTAATACTTGACCTTTACTCATTTTTCTTCTTCTTCCCAGATAGGTTCTTCCCTTTGAGTTTGGTGATAAGCAAAACAGTTTCAGCACAACCACGTATATCCAAAAGAAATTACTGTAAATTTCCACAAACATCAATTCAGTAGAAAATTATATTAGAGTTTATTGATGTCATTAGACAAACACTGTAAATTTCACAAAATGATGGATGTTTATCCAAAATGAAAAATATATAATCCAACTGAATAATATACACACTTGTCTACTCAAAAAAAAAACTTGTCTTGATATCCTCAAAGACACGAAGTTCACCTAACGCTATCTGTAAAAATCCTCTAGTCTAAAATCATTGTATCATTGGAATCATAAATCCTGAAATCGCTGCCTATCGCCCACATCTATTTATACTATTTCTTCTTTTTTCCCGCCTTTTTCCACACGTCCCGTTTTTTTTTTCCACACCGTAAAATTTCTGCACACGACTCTCTGTTTTTGACTTTTTGCACACGACCTTCTGTTATTTCGACTTTTTTTACATGTGTGATCTTTTCCAACTTGACAATTGGATTAAAAAAAAAACCAGATCACACAAACATTCATTTCCCACTTTTCGCTCATAAAACCCATTCATTATTTTTATCTGGGACTGACCTACGTTTGCCCTGTCAGAGCAGTAACTGCCAACTGAACTTTGAATGAATACTGCGTTTTGTGTAAAAACGTCTTATTTGCTTTTGAGGTCTGTCATTTTTATATGTAGCATATTATAGTACGTATAAATGCTTAGCGTGGAAGTAGTAGGGATAATGCTAGCGTTGAAGGTCAAGCGGTCACATACGTCCATAGCCACACAAATGTATCCCAGAGGGAGACATTTGTGTACTATCAACTAACTACCGTATGCTAGTCACTGTTATAAACGACTAACCTATTGGTAGAGTCTCTCAGAGAAAAAAAAAATTAAAAAAGAAAAAAATTACAAAAAAAAATATTTTGTTCATAAAACGAGGGATCTCAGTATATCTATAATGCGTAAAATGGGGGATACATGAAATTTGTTAATACACTTCGCCATTATACAGTATTGTTGTACATTACTTCTTAACAATATCAATATAAACAACACTGTGCATTAGTCATCACCATAATGATAACATACTTAATGATAACATTTAAAAAAAAAATAATCCCATACGATTTTCATCGGTTGTGCAAACTATACAAATAAAAAAAAAAAAAAAAAAAAATACTTTGGCAATATTTAACAGAAGTGACTAATATTCATTAATTATTTACTTACTTACTTACTTAGTCGTTCCCCTTCTACCGTGAGGTGTAGAGGTCTGGAAGAGAGAGCGCCAGACTATCCTATCGGCTGTCTTCCTCCTGGCCTTGTTCCATTCTAGTCCTCGGTCCTTCAAAGATTGTCTAGAACGTGGTAAATATAATACAATCATATGATACAGGCGACCCCAATCCTGCTACTGCGGTCAGTGATTTACCAGGATGTATATGGGTCTTAAACACCAAAAATCTGGACAAGTTATGGTGAACTGTCTATGTGTTCGTCGTAAAATATAAACAATAGATTTATTAATCTGGTTACATGGAGTTACAAAGTATTTATTTTAAAATGTCTCTAGTCTCCAACTTATGTAATGGTCGTTACTATGAGGGAGGACAACTATACCGATACAAATAACTATCGGGTGTTGGAGTATGAACTATCTCAGTTACTATGAACCAAGTACCAAACTGTTTATAGGTTCGTGATCGAATATAAAATATGCATACAAATGCAAGTTCATAATAATGGACAACAATTTTTCAAGAAAATATACTGTAGCGTTCCGCTTACAACGTGACAAATGGTCAGGAAAATACAGGTACATCAAAATGTGATGTTTATTTCTCAATTCAAGGTTTATCAACATGTGAACATATCCGCTACCATATTAACGATTTCGCATGGAATCGTCATGGTGTGCCTGTAACAATGTAGTATTTAGCCAATCCGCGAACTGTATTGATTAGCATATAAGTTTTACCCAACTTGCAAAATATATCACCAAGTCAAATATTAGGTGAAAATATATGTCTCAGTTATTTAGTGGAGTGGGGTGTATATTGGGATAAATGACGGAGTAGGGTTTATCACCGTGGGAGGGTGTCGTGCTTGAGTTAGAGTGTAGAGTATTTGTCGAGTTGGACAATAATATTAAAATCGACAAGGGATAGTGGACTGACAGAGTTATAGATTACACACACAGAAAGGTGTAAATAGGAGATGGACTTGAGACAACCTGGAAGAAGATTTATCAAAATGATCTCTCTCTCCAAGCCTCAACTCACTTTTACTGTCTAAGCACTTCCTGCTCTCACTCTTTTCTCTTATCAAAAATAGAGATTATATTAAAGAGCTAAAACAAGTTAATTATGGATGGAAGGGTCGTGAACAGCGCATTAATAAATGTGTAAACTTTATTAAAGAAGAAAAGCATGGAAAATAATGCATCTCATCATACACAGCATAAAATTCACCAATAATCATCAATAATCAAAATATGCAAAATACACCAACAACACACACACACAACCGATCATAAAACCTGTAGAACACAGAGAAATGAATAAAGTGAGTGTCAGTTCGTCCGTTTTCGTGGGACCAAATGTAATAGTTCCAGAAAAGTGTCTTACATGTAGATCCTTCAAGGCGAGGGAATAAGCCTACAAAACTTTCCTTGTTGGTGCTATCATTGGTGACCTCTAATTGCGCGAGGTGGGCTGGAAGACTCTATTTACCTCTGGTTTACCAAATGAATAAAACTGCGTGTCAATCTGTCCGCTTTCGTGGGACCCAATGTGCCAGCTCCAGAAAAGTGTCTTACATGTAGATCCTTCAAGGTGAGGGAATAAGCCTACAAAACTTTCCTTGGTGGTGCTAAACGTTGGTGACCTCTAATTGCGTGAGGGGCTGGAAGACGCTGTCCATCTTCTGCTGACCAAATAAACAAACTGAGCGACAGCCTGTCCGCTTTCGTGGGACCAAAGGTGTTAGCTCCAGAAAAGTGTCTTACATGTAGATCCTTCAAAGTGAGGGAAAAAGCCTACAAAACTTTCCTCGGTGGTGCTAAACGTTGGTGACCTCTAATTGCGTGAGGGGCTGGAAGACGCTGTCTATCTCTACTGCTGACCAAATAAACAAACTGAGCGACAGCCTGTCCGCTTTCGTGGGACCAAAGGTGCTAGCTCCAGAAAAGTGTCTTACATGTAGATCCTTCAAAGTGATGGAATAAAACTACAAAACTTTCCTCGGTGGTGCTAAACGTTGGTGACCTCTAATTGCATGAGGGGCTGGAAGACGCTGTCTATCTCTCCTGCTGACCAAATAAACAAACTGAGCGACAGCCTGTCCGCTTTCGTGGGACCAAAGGCGCTAGCTCCAGAAAAGTGTCTTACATGTAGATCATTCAAGGTGAGGGAATAAGCCTACAAAACGTTCCTTGGTGGTGCTAAACGTTGGTGACCTCTAATTGCGTGAGGGGCTGGAAGACGCTCATAAGTGCGAGGTTTTCATAACCCAGAACTACACCAGACGAAGTTATTTGGGGACGAAGAGAACCAGGCGCTCTTATCCGGCGCTATTGCTTGCTTGGCATCAAATCCGGTTTACTGGTTTGGCTGAGTGCCCCGTTTAGGCACACAAAGGCGGGCGATATCAGATTCTGTTATAGACATGCTGGGCGGTTTTGATATTCTGGAAGCCGCAATGCTCTTACTGGTAATCCAATAGGCGAGTAGAGAACGACTACTGCCTTAGATGATTTCAGATTCAGCGTTGGCTCGTTGCACTGCGTGAGCTTAACTTGGTGTTGACAAAGGGTTTAGGTTCAGGAATGGGGTTGACGACTCGTGATTGCTAGCTGTATTCAGCATCCCTCTAGAACGAAGAGTATATGACATTCTTCGCCTGACTGGAGACTTGATTCTAGCAATTCGGTATCCCTGAAACTGAGACCCAAAAAAGACACCCTTTACATCAAGCAACAACAAAATCACTCTAATGTTTTATAACCAGTTATGCTCCGCTCCTTCCACTCTATCAATTATAGCATGTGCCCGCATAGGCTTAATATCTTTTGTACACCCATGTACCTGTCAGTAAATGTTCTGACAGCAAAATCTACTCCTCTTCTTCCAACTAAACATACAGGAAACCTAACCTTGTAGTTACAGTTGAATGAATATGCTTATTCATCTTACAACATTAAATGAATTACATAAACAGATTACAGCATGTGACATTACAACATTAAATCATATGTCCCCTTGGGGAAATATATTAACATTCCACAAAATGAGTACATAGAAAATGCAATGTTCTTGCTATAATAATACAGCTGTGGCTGAATCATAAGATATAATTATATCTATGCCTGGTGACTGCTTTCTGTCAAAGTTATAGACTAGTGCCTAGCCACAAGAGTAAACATAAAATGATTCTCCCTTGCCACTAGAAATATCTATCAAAAAGGAATAAGTGATTTTCTCCTATAATTCAGTGTTAAGTGAATGATCCACACCTCTGACCTTATCTTGCAGAAATGACAGTTAATTTTGCTGACTCTTAACCCAATGGTAACCTCAAAAAATGAAGTAAGTCACATTCCTATCAGATATATAAAAAGCTAACATGAATATTTATATATTAATAAGACATGTCAACTCACCCCGAAAAATGACTAGAGATAGGCCTTAACATTTAGTTCTGTGTTAAAGTCTGCCTTGTCTCATGATGGTCCATCTCGGGCCAGGAAAATATTCACGAGTCTGTTAGTCTATTAAAACTAACCAGATTATAGCTTACCAACCAACGCTACCCTGGGACACCTGCATAGCCTGATTCTACAGATGTATCGGCGTAAAGCGTAATGAGGAGTAAGACAAGGTTTATTCTAGAGACATCAGAAGTCAACAACCGCAAGAAAATTCCTTCAGGTAGAGACATGCATAATATTATGGTCAGGGGCCACAACAAATCTCTCAGAACGAACGTGAGTCGTTATATCCCCTTTTAATCTCGCTAGCAACTTTATTAGGCTAGCGGGTTTCCTTTAATGAGCCTCTCGTATCGTGGTCAAACACTTAAAGCGACCAGAGGAATGTTTCTCTGGTCAAACGAACAACAGGTGCGTTTAGATAACATTACGTTATCGTTAGCTGACCGCAGCTGGCCAGAACGTAAACAACCCGCGGGTGGGGTCTGAGAAAGGGAAAAAAATAGGGCCACGAAGGTAGGAAAGAAAATATAAAATGACAAGGAAACCAGAACATTAAGAGTATTAAAAAGAATCCGACGTGATGATAAAAAATTAATTAATAGTCACTGTGACAGAGGGGAACGAATGTCAGTCATGGGAATGTACTCTGGGGTCTTAGGGGCGATAGCTGTGTCAGTGGGGGTAACAATGTCCTCATTATCTTTTACCGATGTCCGCTGTGGACATCTCATTTTCTTGTACATACGGTAGTCATACACAAAACAGCTTAAAATTTAAAACACCAATTATGCTAGGCAAAATCAATAGTCCTGACACTCTAGTGTGTCGGGTCATGACCTCTGGTGTGTCTCACTGGATTCAGGAATGCGAGAAGGGGTTTCCCAGACTACGAAGAAGTATTTAAAGAATTTGATAGACACGTTAACATAGGTAAATTCCGGTTGAATAGTGGGGGATGCTTGGAACAGGGCTTCGATTTAGAAACGATTCGTCTGTGATGGAGCATGTCGGAGAAGGTGACAGGAGATGAAAATTCTTCATTTATCTGTGAGAAAGGGTCGTTGGCTTGAATAATATGAGTAGCCATATACGATCATTGAGGTTGTAAACACCATCATTAAGAAAAATCGCCAAAATACATTTTCGATGCGATTGAACATTATAAAACGGTCTTTCCATAACACAAAAGGAAAGCGGTGAGTTAACACATAAAAAAAACTCTCATGGGTCACAGTGTAAAAATATGTGTGTGCGTATAGTGTGTTTGCTTTTGTCACTAAATTCATCAAGAAGGGAAAAAAAATAAAAACTGTTGTAAAGCATAAGTCCTATTATAAAGATTTTCAAAGGCAAAAGTGGTGTAATTTGTACTATGGGTGAGTACGTCTCTAAGATCAGTGAGTACTCTTCTAATCATAAAGATTTCGTACCTAACACTTGCAAAAAAAAAAATTTTGTATAACTAGATAACTGAGATAATTTAAAGTTCTGTTTAACCTGGATAACATAGTGTTGTAGATCTGCGAATGTTTGCGAAAGTTCTTAAATATCATGACGTAGCGGTGCAAAATATGTAATCATAATGACAGTCCATGTTGACGAAGAATCTGAAATAATTGTATAAAACTCAAACACAGTGGCGTCACGCCATAATTAATTTGTAAGTGTATCTGGGTGTTATAGACGTCGTAACTGTCACTATCATCAGCAGGATCTTGACTGAGGCTGACATCTTTCTGAAAAAAATAAAATTTCCTACCAAAAAAAAAAAAAAATGGATATTGGTGACTTTAGATGATGGTGGGTAACGAGGGAGAGTACTATTGTACAGAGAGTACTCGTTAGAGCTACGATATTCTTCTTCTTTTTCCTCGTTCGTCCTGAAAAGGACCTTGGTTGCGTTGTGTCTGTTTACGCCAGAGCTGTGATATCTGCGCCTTTCGGCCGACACATCCGACTTCAGCACGGCATTTTTTGGGACCGGGTTTGCTTTCTCTCTTCGATCCCTACTCTTTTAGCCAGACTGCAGTGATGCAGCCTGTTTCCAGGACCACCACGTGGAGGTGGAGTAGGGTCTTGGTCAGCTCTGGTTCGCTGACCCTGATGCAAGCAGTCAAGCTATGGGTCGCTGACTGCATTCTCTATTGCTGCATCTTTGGGTCCCAACATCTGGCATACGACACGGCATTCCAGAAATCGTCACAAGTAGACATCTAGGGCCTTGCCACAGGAAAGAATAGAGTCAGGATTCTGAACTTTAAGGAACGGAACAAAGTATTAGAGCATCTTTTATCCACTGGAAAAGAAAACTCCTCAATCTTAATACGGAACCGGATTCCTACAGAAACTACTCACAAGTCACAGAGGAATTCTAGAATAAGAAATAATATCCCAGACGTGTGTTCGAGGCATCTGTGTTAAGTTACCAAGACTATTTACCTTAGCAATACGTCTAAGATTTGCTTAGTTACTAGGGTGAGTTGTACACATTCTTAAACTTTTAATTTTACATGTTTATACTAGCTAAGAGTGTTAATGATTCATACGAGGCTGGCAACCTTAGCATGTGAAAAGGATACATTCATGAACCACCACAGTAAACGCTGGTGATTGCTTCATGCTAGTTCTCCCGGAAGAACCACAAGCAGAGGTAATCCCAGACTCCAAGTGGAGAAAGGAAGTGGTTTGTATATTATCATTTGTCATGAGTTGTATGTATGCTTAAAGTTGTTCCTTTAGGCACAAGCCACTTGCGCTGTCCAGTTGAAATTTTGTCATTACATTAACTAAAATAATGGTGATTTTTCATCACATTCCCTGAATTATTTGATATACACTCAGGGAGAACACAAATTCTGTTAAACATCGGTGTCGGACATCGGGGACAGGCGCCTGATCTAAATCAGGAAAACAAACACTTAGCAGTGGAATGTGTTCTTTTATTCCCTCTAAGGTTGATAGTACGGAGTGGAGAGACCATTTGGGGTTCTACCTACGTGACCAGCTGTACTAATCTGTGGTTCGAAGCTTGAGATCAACATGTGAAACCTACATCTCACGGGTGGTGAAGATCTCTGCCTTGACAGGAAGCGGTTACCTCCAGAATCCTTTGGAGACGTTCCCGTGCCACAGAGACGAAGTGACGGAACCAGTAGCACCAACATTTCAGCAACTTGGAAACTAAGTTATTGTGACAAAACGTCTGTACGTGTTCTTTTGGTGGCTCTCTCACACCTTGAGCCACTCTGGCAGTATCCCTTATTTTCTTCATTTTTCTCTTTCTTTCATTCAATTTGCTTATTATTTGGCAATTTTTTGCCCTTTCATTCATTATTTTGCTCTATGCTGGATCTAGTAGGGTGAAGTCTCTAACACTCCACTCCACTACGGAAGTATCTGCTATGGGACTATCTTTATCTCTTACATTTTTGCTTTAGCGCACCCAGACTGATTACGTCCGCCAGGTGAATTCCAAAGACCAGGTAATTGAACCGGTCAGCGAGCGATATTCTTATCATGAAAAGCCAGCTCGCCCCTTTTTTATACAACGGTAAACGAAAAGAGAGATAGCGAATTTGAAGTAACTCATTTCCGGGGCCACCGACAATCAGGCGGTCTGTATGTCAGAGGAAACCATAATGTTTGTCTAAGCGGCCGGCGATCCTTTTGTTTGACTGTCTGGAAAACGCATGATCACAGACGACAATGAGATAATCATTTCACGGGACCATAACTGTGTGTGATTATCGCAGGTAATCTGTCTGGCGAGTCAATATTTGAAGGTAGCATCTGGACATCAAATAGGTTCCCAGATTTGTTGTGAGTTGGCGGAAATATTACCGCATGCTTTGAAAGAGCTCACGCGTTGGAATATTAAATGTAATATTTTAAACACGCGGGGGAGATTATACACCCCTACCCACATAGTGCCAAAGAGCTTACGATTGGATTGAAGTGAGAGCCGGAATAAATATTGAATTTCATTGGAAATTTCGGCGGAGGTACCATCTGTGTTTTGAACTGAAAATGAGAGATATAATCTAGCGAAATCTGAGACACCGGACACAGACAGCTTTGCAACTTCAAACGAGCAACTCCCAAAAGCCAGAACTAGAAGGATCGGACCTAGAATTCCATACTTATAAGTGACAGATCGAGTATCTGGGAAACTCTGAAAACTTAAGAGTAAACCCGCATGTTAAAATACAAACTCTGAAAAACTTAAGGGACTAGGACTTTAAATATTAGGACTGGATACCTAATGAATTGAATCACCCGTCGTAAGAGAAACTTTCCCAGACCAAGTGTTTCGCCGATTCACCAGTCATAAGAGGGATTCAAAATTTCCAGACCAAGTGATTCGAGGGCATGTAACCTAATTTGCCCGTGTCCATTCTAACCTATGCGAGGAGATTGTGTATTCCCAAAACTTTGGGGTAATTGTAAAAATTATTTTACAAATATGAATTAACATGTTTTCTTGCTAAGTGGTTATATTTGAGGCTGGCAACCTCAACATACGAAAAAAGTATATCCATAAACCACTACAGCAAGCGCTGGTGATTTCTTCTGGCTAGTTGTGCGGAAAACCGACAGCTGAGGTGACCCCAGATTCCGAATGGAGCTGTGATGACTGATGATTACATCACATGTGACTAAAGTGTACAATATTTTGTGAGATATATGCACTTTGTTAATTGTAACTCAGGCAACTCATTATTCGCGCCGTCCAGACACATTTTCCCAGTTTAATACCCAGAAGAATATTGGTGATTTTTAATCATCTTCCCTGAGCTACACTGTGTACTCGGGAATTTAATTCTTTTGAGAGATTAACATTGGTGGCTGCACAGCGAGAATGCGCCTGTTAATTGGCAGACCACACATGTACTTAGCAGAGGCATTTGTTTTTCTGTTTTGTCTAAAAAGTTCGTGGAACGAAACTAGTCGTGAGTGAAACGCAGGGAATCAACACCAACCGCCTAAATTGGACAAGTTGTATAGAGAAGAGCCCTCATCACCAAGAAGTGACGAAAACCACAGCTGCAGACTCCCTTATATCAGTTAAGTGCTTATAAAAAGGCACCAGCAACTGGACATATTTTTCTGAACTATATCCTCACCCTAAATCTCAGTAAAGAGAAAATTTGATTCCAATATATAATTCACCAGCATTTCATTTATTTTAAGCTGTTAATACTAATTAATTATCAAATTTGTTACCTGTTGTTTTAAAACTAAACAATTGCTGTTTATTTAGTTACTACATGTATGAAAGCAAACGTATGAGCCAGAATATTATATATATATATATATATATATATATATATATATATATATATATATATATATATATATATATATATATATATATATATATATATATATATATATACAGTACTTTGCAAAAAAAATGGCAGTCATATTTTCGCAACACAGCACACTCATAGAAGCAAATAATAATAAAAACTGTATGTCCAGAGGAAGATTGTTATCTCCCCTATCTATTAACAGTGGTTTCAGTACAATATAATGTTGCCTTCTCCAGCAAGGCAAGCCTGGATGCGGCGAGGCATACTTCCCACAAATGTTTGTAGGTAAATGAGAGTCAGACTGTCCCAGTATTTTTCAGCTACCTTCTTCAATTGTTCAACGTCTCTGAGTCCACTCTTTTTTTAAATGATTCTTGAGTAGTGCCCAAACG
Organism: Oreohelix idahoensis; assembly: GCA_024509875.1. Lineage (NCBI taxonomy): Eukaryota > Metazoa > Mollusca > Gastropoda > Stylommatophora > Oreohelicidae > Oreohelix > Oreohelix idahoensis. The sequence continues at coordinate 27,008 of JAMPIV010003349.1, forward strand.
TTTTCAATTGGGTTTAGATCGGGACTGTTGCTGGGCCACTTCAGCACTATCACATTCTTCTCTTGCAGCCATGCTTTGGGGGTATGAGCTGTATGATTTGGGTCATTGTCATGTTGAAATGTGCACCCATCGGGGTACATGACCTGCATAAATGGCAGAAGGTGTCCCTCTAGTATGTTGATGTACCTTTCTTTCGTGAGAATTCCTGTGAAAACACACAGTGGGGTGGCCCCTCTTGCTGACACCCCTCCCCAAAGATGGAATTTCTAGGTATGTTTCGGTCGCTGGTACAAAGGCGTTACAGAGCCTTTCGTCCAAATATTTATTTGAGCTGGATAAGACGAAACAGAACATTCATCTGAAAAAATCACATTGTCCCATGACAAATTTTGGTGTTCGTGGCACCAGTTCAAGCGCATCTGTTTGTGAGTCTCTGTGAGCAATGGTGACGAAATTACCCGCTTTTTTTGTGTAATTCATCCTGTGTAGCTCCCGGTTGACAGTAGCATTAGATACCTCTGGACTTCCCAACTCGATCATGCGCTGCCGTATGTTTTCTACACTCTTCATTGGCTCAGCCCGAACGATTTGGGCGAGACGCCGATGGTCCTTTGTGTCCAAAATTCTTGGCCTCCCACTACCTTCTTTTCACTCGATTCCATTACCTGCTTTTAATTTACTCACAACTCTGTAGACAGTCTGCTCAGGAATGTTCAAGGTTTTAGAAATGTTTGAACATGTTTGATTTCCTTCATTCCAAAGCTGTGAAATTAACATACACTTTGACTTTGTATCCATTTTCTGCCACTAGCATTAGAAATTGTCGTCTGCTCTATTATCAAGGGACGTTACTCTAAGCTAATTTATTTTTTACTTTTGGTAGTGTTTGCTCACTTCAGTGGAGTGCACCTTTTGGGCAGAACATGCATATTTAATTAGATTTCAGCTTATTTAGCTGAGCAATATGACTGCCATTTTTATTGCAAAGTACTATATATATATATATATATATATATATATATATATATATATATATATATATATATATATATATATATATATATATATATATATATATGTTTGTGTATATATAAAGACATATATTTACCTCTAAACAGAGCTATACCATTATAAGAGGAAATTCGCTGAATTAACTCAGCTGAGGGTTTGAAAGGGCTAAAAGCCGTTGCTTCAATCCTTCACAAAAGGCGACGGACAGATATAAGTAAACAAATGTTCAGCGCTAAGCAGCATTGTACTTGACTTCTGAATTATCTTGTGAAACTGCCATAAGGTAGAAGCATCATTACCCTTCTATCTACATCTCTGCCAAGAGTAATCTTGTGCGAAGGTAGACACCTTTGACTACCTATTTAGATACTCTTGAGTTTTGGCCACTGTTGGACCATTACTGCAAAGCAAGGGAGGCAATCAGTGACAGTTATAAGTTTAGCAGGCCACTTCAATAGACTGTATTTTCATCTCCCAAACCGATATCTATGATGAACCCTAATTTGTCATGATTACCATTTCATATTTAGTTACATTTGTTTCAAAGTAATTGAGCATTAAATTTGTATATGTTGATTTTAACAAAATCATAATTGAATTAATCATTACAGAAAGAAAATCATATGTATGATCCAGAACCTCTAGTATATATTCATTAATATATATAAACATATCTTTATCGAGCTAATAAAAGGAATTTCACTGAATTAAATCAGCTGAGAGCTTGAACGAGCAAATCCTTTATATCCATCTTCACAAAAGGCGGCGGCTCAGGTCTAAAGTTAACGTGCTACGACTCATGCAGCATTGTCCTTGACTTCTGAAATATCTTGTGAAATACCTCGAGGTAGAAGCATCATCATCCTTCTATCTACAACTCTGCCAAGAGTAATCTTGTGCGAACGTAGATACTTTTGAAGACCTACATTAGGTATTCTAGGTTTTGGCCACTGTTGGACCACTACTGCAGAGCAAGGGGAGTCAACCCGTGACAGGCTTCAACTTCATATACCCCGGGAATTCCCCCTCCCCGTGCAACATAACAAGTCCGTGATAAAACAACCAACTATAAATCGGTCAGTTATCCTGAAAGTCCTCAACTTCCGGAAAATAGTATTTAGCTGTACAGTTCCCGTACTATTCTAAACTGTCCCACTTTGTGAGCGGTAGTACTGCAACATTCTCTACAGTATTTAATAAATCTATTTTTATCTATTTATACTAATTTACCTACATTTATTTTGAACATATGATTTGCATGTAATAGCTGTATCTAGCAGTCATGGCGCTTCAGAGACACGGGAGGTACATATTTAATGGATCAGAGTGTGCTGTTGAATTACTATTCCGTGACCTCTGTTGGTTCGACAACACGGATGTTCCGGCAAGCTTGGTAATCAATTATGCACGAGAAAATGTCTGCCTATAAGGAAGGAAGAACACAAGATGACGATGTCAAAGACATCAGACAAATCCATTCTCGTTATTCATTGTGAATATCTAAGATGGCTTTACCTCTATAACATATTTCATCTACATTCTGTCTCTATCTCACAGTTAGTTAAACAATATATTACTTCTATTACATAATTTAAAACAAAAATACTTTTCTCACATAGTTAAATGACATATTACCTCTGTCATGTAGTTAAACAACATTGAACCTTTATCTTACTTACTTAGTCGTTCCTCTTCTACCGTGAGGTGTAGAGGTAAAATCTTAAATCTTTAACCTTTATCACAAAGTTAAATTACATATTACTCCTGTCACATAAACAACATATTACATCTATAACATAGTTAAACTACATATTATATATATTAAATTGTTAAACGAAATATTACATCTATCCCATAATACATCGCTCTACTAACCCACGTTATGGTCTCCTGTTGGTCTAATAACTCATGTTCTGTTCTTAAATTGCACTATTAGCACATGTTATGTTTTCACTTTGCTCAATTCACTCAAGTTATGTTCTCACTTTGCTCAATTCACTCAAGATGTTCTGATGTTGCTCAATTAACTCATGTTATGCTCTCATGTTGCTAAATTAACTCATGTTACGTTCTCACTCTGCTCAATTAACTCAAGTTATGTTCTCACTGTAGCCTATTAACTCGTGTTTATGTTCTCACTTTGCTCAATTAATTCATGTTGTGTTCTCAAGTTTCTAAATTAACTCAAGTTATGTTCTCACTTTGCTTTATTAACTCACGTTATGTTCTGACGTTGCTCAATTAACTCATACTATGTTCTGATGTTGCTCAATTAACACATGTTACGTTCTCTCATTACATGAGAGAACATTACAGAATGTAATGAGATCACAACCAAAAGACAAGAACCGATATGTAGAGAATTCTCTGTCCCATGGGGAAGAATCTACTGTACAAATTAACAGGGAACAGGCAACTCCTCTAATGAGTAAGGAAGTATATAATGATGAGTGTTCCTCAAATTCTGTTGAAAGGGAGCATTCTGACCGCCTAAAAACTAGTAGGAGGAGCCTAAAAATAGGAACATGGAACGTTAGAACTGTAAACGGAAAAGGAAAGCTTGACAATCTAATATTAGAGGCAACAGACATGAAACTTGATATACTGGGAATAGCAGAGGCAAGACTATTGGATACAGGCTACATAAAAAAGAGACCAATACACGCTTATACACTCAGGAGGAGAAAAACATGAAAGAGGAGTAGTAATGTCGATAAAGAAGTATTTAGAAAAATACGTATGTGGATACTGGACATACAGTGACCGAATGATGTTACTAAAGATGAGAGCAAAGCCATTCGACATATCAATCTTACAAACGGTTGCAGCAACTAAAGATCATAGCGAGGAAGAAATAGAAGAATACAATGAAGAGCTACAACACACTTAAACCAGTAAAATCTACAAATGTGTTGATAGTAATTGGTGATATGAATACAAAAGTAGGAAAAGGAAAATACAAGAAAATAGTAGGACAGTATGGATTAGGGACAAGAAATGATAGAGGAGACAGACTTATCCAGTTCTGTGAAGAAAACCAGCTGGTCATATGTAACACCTTTTTTGAACACCACATAAGAAAATTATACACATAGAAAAGCCCAGGAGATGTAACAAGAAATCAAACTGACTATATCATGATAAAACATAGATTTAAGAACAGTGTCACAAGTGCAAAGACACATCCTGGCGCCGAAATAAATTCAGATCACAATCCGGTCGTCATCAAAGTAAATATAAAGCTGAAAAGAACAGGAAACAGACGACAGGAGGAACCCCAGATAGAAATATCAGCACTGAAACAACCAGATATGAAACAAAAATATCTAATCGACGTCAAAATAAATATCAACAGTTACTGACAGAAAGCATGGAGCAGTATAGAAGAGAAAACCCAGAAAAAAAGTAACCACAAAATGGGAATGCTTAAAATCAAGCATACAATCAGCAAATGCAAATTTACCTAAAAAGGAGCCTAAGAAAAATCAAATTTGGATGACAGATGACATCTTGAGTAAAATGGCAGAAAGAAAGAAAGCAAAAAACACTTCAGAATATAAAACGATAGACAATGACATACGTACTATGTGTAGACAAGCAAAAGAACGGTGGATAGAAACAAAATGCAAGGAAATAGAAGACTTGGAAGCAAAGCACATTACAAGAGATATGCATGAAGAAATAAAGAAATTATCAAACAGGTCGCGATTTGCACAAGAAGAAATCTGTATCAAGAACAAAAATGGTGTAATATTACTTGATGAGAAAGACATATCAAACAGATGGGCAGAATATGTAAAAGAACAATTCGAGGACAACAGAGGTAAAAAATCATCACCAGATTCTAATGAAGGCCCAAACATTCTCAGATCAGAAGTAGAGAATGCCATACATATGATACAAAAACGAAAATCAGCAGGCACGGATAACATAAAAATTGAAATGATAGAAGCCCTGGAGAGCTTTGGTATAGATACAATCACAGATCTATGCAACAATATATACAATACAGGATATATACCACACGACATGAAGACATCAGTTTTTATAACATTGCCCAAAAAACCTAATGCAACAGAATGTTCAGACTTCAGAACAATCAGCCTGATGAGACATGCAATTAAGATACTGCTCAAAATCATAAAGGAAAGAATAAAAAGTAAGGTAGACAGCGAAATCCAAGAACAGTTTGGTTTTACGGAACAGCGGAACAAGAGAGACAATATTTTGCCTAAGAATATTAGCAGAAAAATATACAGAGGTCCAAAAAAGTATGTACATGTGCTTCATTGACTGTAAGAAGGCTTTTGACAGAGTCCATCATGAGAAATAATTGAATGCCTCGAAGACATAGGTGTTGATGGAAAAGATATAAGAATACTCAGTAACCTTTATTGGGAGCAAACTGCCACAGTAAGATCTGGAAGGAATTATTCACCACACATCTTGAAATGTGGATATATAGAAGAATGGGGCGTATCTCATGGAAAGAGAAGAAAACAAATAAGGAGGTCCTAGAAAATCTAGGTATGAAAAGAGAGCTAATGAGGGAGATCAAAGTTCGGCAGCTAAAATACTTTGGCCACATAAAATGGCATAACACCTTGCAGAAGACCATAACAGAAGGGAGAGGTGAAGACAAACGGGCAAGGGGAAGACAGCGCTATAAGTGGGAAGATAACATCAAGAAATGGACAGGAAAGAGTCTATCAGTGGGCACTGGGCCGGATTAAGCTAGTACGGGGCCTGTAGCATATGTTAAGAAAGGGGCCCTATATTAAAAAAAAAAACAATAAAACAACACAAATATATTTGAACACATACATTTTTAATTTGCATAGTAATTATCATTATCAAAATTAACAACACAGTCAACATTATTGTTTAAATATTAATGTTTCTACATTTAGCATGAGCAAATGTGTTGATGATATAGGATGTATCAATTTCACGCAGAAGTTATGTTCAATGCTCATTAGTGTGAGATTGTTCAATCTCTTTTGACCCATGGTGCTGCTTAGTTCATTTTTAATAAGTTTCAGTTTTGACAATGATCGTTCTCCACTGCAGTTGGTTACCATTAGTGACAAATAGATGCGCAAGGCGATGTCTACATTTGGAAAACAAGATTCCAAAGAATTGTCAATTATCAAATGGTAAAACTGTAACTCTACAAGGTCTAGAGTAGTGCCAATATGAGAAGCAAGATCAGTTTTACACAGTTCTGTAAACTGCACAAGTTCTTCACAAATATTTTTTTCCAGATCTTCCGGATATAATTTAATAAGATTCTATGATCTCGTTACCATCTCTTCAGGTGTAAACGACTGTAACTGACGAAGGAGTCCAAATACATCATTCAACTTTTGATAAGCTTTCTGGCGTTTTGACAAGGCAGAGAGCAAGCTATCAATATGGACAAGAAATGTTCGGCTTTTAAACTGATGAGAAGGCGTTTGAGATTCAACAAGTGGATCAAGTGTGCTGGAACCACTGAAATCATCATACTCTCGATTTCGTTTGTGTTTTCTTCGAGTTTGTTCTTGATAATGTTCACACTCAGTCAGATTCTTGGCCTTTTGTTCTATGTCTGCAAAAGTAGACTGCATAGCTTGAATATACCCCCGCAGGGATTCATAGAGTGCACAGGCTGTATTCAAATCTTGGTCAGAAGATTGCAAAGAAGCACTGGTCATTTGAAAACGCTGTAATACTTGATCCCACAGTATGATCATTATTCCTGTTTCTAACTTTCATCATGGTTGAAAGTAGACCACGAGCCTGTTGACGACACTCTGCCTTCTGATCATTGTTATCTGAAATATCATCCAAGACTTGTTTTATTGCAGAAAAGCTGTGTAAAAGTGCTTTTGTTGCATCTGCCCCAGCGGACCACCTGGTATCTGACAGTCTTTTCACAAAGGGCAAATGGGACTTATTATGAGTACCGCCAGCACATAATGCAGTAGAAGGGAGACCACACCGGTAGGCAGAAGCAGAAAAGAAGGTGTACAGGCTTTCAACAAATCCAAAGAAAATGACTGCTTCTTGACAACCTTCAGCAGCATATTTTCCAACCAAATTTAGTGAATGTGCAAAACACGGAATGTAATGCGCAAACTTATTCATCTCTTTAATTCGTGCTTTTAATCCTATAAACTTGCCACTCGTGTTGCTGGCGTTGTCATAACTTTGACCACGGCAATCTTTAATATCAATGTCATTTGCCGTTAAAAGGTAGACTTTTAGTAAGCTGTTCAGCACTATGACCTTCCATATTAAAAAATGTCAAAAATCTTTCAACTGGTCCAGATGGCAAAACATAGCGCAGAGTCAAAGTCAGCTGGTCCATGTTAGATATATCTGGAGTAGAATCCAATGAAACGGAATAATACTTGTATTTCTTCACTTCACAGAGATGTGATCCATTATGCTGGATCCAATCAGATTGATGAATTCCTCACACGTTGTTTTAGATAGATATGATGTATGTCCAAATCCTTTGTTTGCATGAGTACTTATATGCTCTGCCAGAAAAGGGTCAAACTTGGCCAGTAATTCTAACAACTCTAAGTAATTCCCGTTATAAGGGGACCCAACAATTTCATCACTGCCACGAAATGAAAGGCCTCGTTCTGCTAAAAACTTCACAACTTCAATTATTCGCTCTAGAAGTTTGTGCCAATACTTTTCTTGAATGTCCATTTGTTTCACAAGTTGGAAATCTACTGTTAAAGTACAGTCTCACTGTAAAAGTTTCTGATTACTGTTGTCCATAGGCCATACTGGCCATCACTGTAGAAGTACTCGTAGACAGTGTAGAAGTACGTTCTTTTTATATGTAGCAGTGTGGGTGGTGATGTTGTAGTAGAATACACCGTTCGTACCACATATAGGAGTCAGTAAAGTTGGAACAGCTGGTACGGTTCTAACGATTTATTACAATCACATCACATCGACATCACAAACGAACGTACTGTCATTAGGACAAGGTTCAAGCACATTTAGCATCATATAGGGCATTAGTTCATAGTATCCAACACTACAGAGACTCTTGCAAAATCAAGCCGCATAAGGAGCGGGCTTCCAAGTACTCAATGTTAATCTATATATCTTCTGACACAGCAAGTCAGGTACATCTTTAGCAAAACATGCCGCATAAGGAGCGGGCTTCCAAGTACTCAATTTTAATCTATATATCTTCTGACACAGCAAGTCAGGTACATCTTTAGCAAAACATGCCGCATAAGGAGCGGGCTTCCAAGTACTCAATGTTAACCTATATATCTTCTGACACAGCAAGTCAGGTACATTTCTGGCAAAAATATGCCGCATAGATAGCGGGCTTCCAAGTACTCAATGTTAATCTATATCAAAGTATTGTTACCTGCTCTGTACTCCACGAAACAAACACACAAGAAATACTGGCCATATCCTAGGCCTTGCCGAACTATGCCAGAATCACAATCAAGGGGAATCTTAAACATATTTAATACACACAGAACTCTGATCCCCTTTTACACTGCCAGAAAAACATGGCGTGACACCCTCTCTGCTCAAATCGCTCAGCCAGACTGCCCAAACGAAACAGACTTTCGGACCCGCCAAAAACTTGGCGCATGCGCAAATCATCGCGTGACGTGAGTTTAGTTCACAGCCTGGAACGTACTGGGACTGTTCTAAGAAAATCTACGAACAGATCCTTATATGGGCATATAGCTAGACACTAGCAAGCCCAAGGGAGATAACTACTAAATCTACCTTATTCCAGAAAATATTACAACTGGTTTAGTCCCTTAGACCACAAATATAAACAAGCAATAAAAAAGGTCACATTCCTAACTTACAACAAACTGACTCTTAACATCGACACGTTCACCTTTGTTTCTACGCATCAACAGTGAAATTAAAGCTTGTCTATGTGAGGAGCTTTCTTCTTGTCGACGCAATAGATTGCTTGCATTTTTCCAGTCATTAAACCCTTCCACAGTAAACTTTGATGAACATTCTGAACTCATAAGCTTGCATGGGAAACAGAATAGGCGCCCTTTACTTTTTGAATAGCATAACCATTTTCTTGCATGTTGCTTGTTTGTAAGTTTATGAATATGTGTAAAATAAGACTTCTGACAGTATCGAGTTTTCTTTTCAGTGTCATACAATCGCACGGATGAAGAGAAGGCACTATCAACATGTTGACATTTTTCACTTTCCTTGGATATCCAATATTCACGCTCACAGTCATCTATATTGTTCGGCCAGTCACCAATATCATTAGAGTACTTCTTCGTTTCACTTATTCTTTCACATTCAGACTCGGTGTATTCTGGGTTTTGCTGTATGTTTTCTGCTGCACAGCCTGCACTAGTACTAGTTGTTCCTGTACTTCCAGCTTCAGCGGTAAGAGTACCACCACCATGAACATCAAAATATTCTATCAGCTTACGTGTTTTTTGATATCACAAGTTGATCTCTTCTTTCTTTTTCTTCCTTCGCTTTACGTTTTTCACTTCCAGAAGCATAATTACGTCCAATATCTCTGTGTCTACTGCTCATTTTTTGAGTTTTCTAACCTTACAAATCAAGAAATTTTAATCAAGATCGAAAGAGAGTGCGAGCACGCCGTATACCTCAATTAAAACAGGAAGTTTCCGTTTCCTAAATTCTAGTTTTTATTGTTAATGCAAATTCATTTCACAAAGAACGAAACAAAATTAAAGGGGCAGTCGCCTAGAGCCAAAAAAGTGGCTGCCGTCCAAACGTGACCAAATTTTCAACGCCACTTAAATGGCTTCCGTCCGCAAACAGTTAAGATAAAAATAATGAAGAGTCACACTAAGTCACCCTCTTGTGCTCTTTCTCTCACAATTTCGTGACACCAAATGAAAAGGCGCTAAAGATGGCATAAATCACAAGATCATTGGTTTAACGCTCATATTAGAAAATGACCAAAAAATTATGTACATATTTATTGGCGCGGGGCCCCTAAAAGCGCGGGACCCGTAGCATATGCTACTTTTGCTACTACGTTAATCCGGCTCTGAGTGGGCACCACCAAGACAAAGAGACAGAAGACGTTGGAAATCCTATACAGCCAACCTTCGTTGTGGAGATGGCAGCTGCTGATGATGACGTTCTCACTTTGCTCAATTAACTCAAGTTATGTTCTCACTTTGGTCTATTAACTCATGGTATGTTCTCACTTTGCTCAGTTAACTCATGTTATGCTCACAAGTTGCTCAGTTAACTCATGTTATGCTCTCATGTTTCTCAATTAAATCATGTTATGTTCTCTCTTTGCTCAATTAACTCATGTTATGTTCTCATGTAGCGCAATTAACTCATGTTATATTCTCACTTTGCTTTATTAACTCATGTTACGTTCTTTGGTAGATCGGGTAATTCATGTTATGCTCTCACTTTGTTCAATTACCTCATGTTATATTCTCACTTAGCTCAATTAATTCATGTTGTGTTCTCTCTTTCCTTTATTAATTCATATGTTCTCTCGTTTCTCGATTAATTCATTGTGTGCAAACAATTTACCCATTTAACTCATGGTATATTATCAGTTTGCTCAATTAATTCATGTTATTCTCACTTTGCTCAATTAACATGTTCTCAGTTTACTTTATTAACACATGTTATGTTCTCAATTTACTTTATTAACTCATGTTATGTTCTGAGTTTGCTTTATTAACACATGTTATGTTCTCAGTTTGCTTTATTAACTCATGTTATGCTCTCAGTTTGCTTTATTAACTCATGTTATGTTCTCAGTTTGCTTTCTTAACACATGTTATGTTCTCACTTAGCTTATTTAACTCCTGTTACGTCTCATTTTGCTTTATTAGCTCATGTTATGTTCTCACTTTGCTTTATTAACTCATGGTATGTTCTCATATTGCTTTATTAATGTTACGTTCTTTTGTTGCTCGGGTAATTCATGTTGTGCTGTCACGTTGCTCAGTTGACACCTACTATCGTCCTGGCTCATCTATCCGCCCTGTTATCTATCATCTTATCTTCATTAACCTTTTACCCTTTGTCACAAGAATAGGACCACCAATGCAGTTAGCCTCATTACAGGAAGCCAGTGCTACAGACAGTCACGTGTTCTAATAGTGAAAGTCTCTCAAGCAATTTCTTTTACATAATGCGGTTGTCAGCCCCATAAACAATCTCTTACGAACATACCTAATGGAGTATTTGTTCTATTCTGTCCTGGTTTTTAACAGCCCCCCCCCCCCCCCCCCTCTTCCCCTAAAAAAAAAGCAAAGTAAAATATACAAATGTGGCTTTTCTGCATTCTTTATTTTACTCTCCGCTTTAATTTTTCTCTGTTATCAACTTGCTCCCGTTGAAGTGGTTTTTTTTTTTTTTTTGTTAAAGCGTCAGCAGTTTTTACATATCGTTTATACACAATCTTTCCGGCGGATATTCCGTTTCTGTTTTCTAACGTTTTCCTCTATTTCAAAAATTTTAGTGATTGAATCTTCTACATGTTTGCTTCCTACTGTCGTCTAAAGTTTCCTTATCATATTAACGATGTTATAATCTGTCCCAACTGTTAGACTTCGATTTGATAACCTCCTAACTTAGTTTTTGTTCCGCATTTTTTAACAAGGCTCCGGTAATTTTACAAGTAATGTTTATTCCATTGACATTTTCCCAACAGCTGAATTTAGCCTACATAAGAAGTAGCGTAGTTATCTGTTTTTTTTTTTTTAATAGAATAATGAGAGTCAGTCAAGGAATCTGTCATTGATACCGCTGTCAGCGCAGAACTAACACGAAAATAACAGAAGTAAATAAAGCAGAACTGAATGATAAAGCAAATTTAGCACGGTAGACATATAGCTCGCAGTTCTTGATTTCTAAAATATCTAATGGATACTCCCTCAAGATAGAAGCACCATCATCCTTCTATTCACAACTCTTGTTAAGAGTAATCTTGAGAGAAGGTAAAATACCTTTGAAGACCCTCAGAATATACTCAGAATTTTGGCCACTATTGAACCATCACCGCAGAGCATGGGGAGTTGTAACGGGTTGCCTCCCCTTGGCTACTGTGGGTCTTCAAAGGTGTCTATCTTCGCACAAGATTACTCTTGGCAGAGTTGTAAATAGAATGATAATGATGCTTCTACATCGAGGGAGTATTTACGAGATATCCAGAAAACAAGAACAATGCTGAATGAGTTTTAGCAATGTTAACTTTAGTATCTGCCGTCAACTTTTGTGAAGGATTGTCTTTTAATTAGCTCGTTCAAGCCCCCAACTGAATTACTCAATGAAATTCTTATTATTATTTTATAGCTCTGGTTGGTTAAATGTATTTAAGAAATTGACTGAGACATACGGATGCAGTACATTCAAAATGATTAAATCAACGTTAAATTTGTATATATACAAATAACAAATTTAAAAATCAATTATGATTAACATTAAAAAAATGAATAATTCTTTAAAAAAGTAATCATCACAGAGTGATATTATGGTTTTCACAAAATGGACAGTTTACTTGGCAGCTTTTAAGTTTGTACATAGCTGCCAATAGTTTGATGGTTTCTGCTCTCGCTGATGGTTGGTTCTTTGCAGATAGATTACTGGTTCACTCTCGTCACTGATCAAGTCTGATAGTTGCGACAAGTTCCAAGATGTATCAGGGAGTAATCACAAAGCTGGTCCAGCGTCTCTAAGACCCTTCTGATGGTGGTGTTTAGCGTCGACTTCAGGCCACTTATACTGTCACTTGTTCCAGAGATAGTACCCTTAGTTGGTACCACCGACTGGTGTCACAAAAGAAGAGAACAAATACCCTCTTGAGTATTGAGTTGTCCTGACACTCACTCATGTGCTCCCTCTTTTCAATCCACCATCACATCTACCTCAGAACTTTTCCCTCTCTGGAATTAATCTTAATCATAGTGAGAGGAAAACTTTTATCATTACATTTAGATTGAATAGGTTTCCATTTACTGCTACAATGGTTGAAAAAGTTAACAATACAATAAGTATATACATCATTTCTCTCATTATTCACTCCCTGCTCCATATGGAACTTGGGACTACCTCTGCTTTTGGTTCTCTATAAAAAAACAACTTGCATTAAGCAGTCACCAGCCCTTGCAGCGGTGGTTCATGAAATCCTCATTCTATATGCAGAGGTTGCCAGCCTCGTATGACTTGGACATCCACTATAATTTTCACATATTAATATTCACATGTCAATGCATGCATATTATGTCACGTGTTAATAATGCAAAATATAGAATTATAAATGTACAACTTACCCCAAAATCTCTTTTGGGAATACAGATTGGCTACTGGTTCAGAGAAATAGTTACTGCAACCTGTTTAAGATGCCTCTTCCACGTGTTCTTGGGTTTTACTTTACAGTACGTTCTCACTCTGATCTCGTGTTCAGATTCCTATGATTCCGGTTTTCCGTGTTAATAAAGGTTGAATTTTCCTGGGATATAAGTCATCAAGATACTCAAACAAGGTCCGGTCCGATAAATGGAATTCTGATCCTATTCTTTTGTAGTGATTTCTAAATACAATATCTAAATTAATATATAACAGTATAGGGCATAAAGGCAAAGATAAGAAAGTACAAAAGAATTTTCTGCTAGAACGGTTGGTGTCGCCTACGCTTTCAGATTATTATTTGCTAACGAATAGCCGAACAAAACGGTACCCAATTTTTCAAATTCGTCCTTGACATAAACACCCACTTTTCCTAGTTCTAAGAAAATATTTGCCTAAAATGCATTGTGGAACGAGGAGGGGCAAGGATAGATGAAATGCTAATTCGTTTCGCATTGATTTTAAACTAAAATCCAACTGTAGCACATTGGCAAGCCTTGCCTTAGGGGTTTCCCCAAATACAATGAAAAAGTTAGAATTGTGGACACTACGGTCATGTAAACATGTTAAGCTCTTATTGTGAATGACCTAAGCTCTCGAATTTAGCTTGATATTACATGAAAAAAAGTGAACGAGAGGTAGTTTAAAAATAAACGACTAACATAGAAAAAAAGATAGAATTTAGAACCAAACCACATAGCCCCTTAAAAATCGTAGATTCGTGTATCTGAAGATTTGCTGACCAAGAATTAGTTATATAAATAGTCCCTTAACTAATCAACTATTGATAAAACCATACATAGAGATCAGAGATACTGTCAGGTCCAAGTCATATCTGCTTATTGGATCGCATATTTTTAGGGGAAAAAAAGTAGGTGACAGGTAGGCTAGGATGGTATGTGGTACATGAATCTGATTGGGTGACATTTGAAGTGAGACGAAATATTATTGGCTGACCTTTGAATAAACAATAAATAGCCTAGTAACGTAGAAAAGGTTTGAATGATATTTTTTGAAAGACTGTTTACCCTTGTAAAATTAAAAAGTGATTGGCCAACTGAATAGATATTTTCAGAATAAACGTTAGTGGGGGACGCCACTTCTAGAAAATTTTCACAGCGATAGATGAGATCAGGCTGTGCTTTTAAATTACATTTCTGGGCAGCCTGGACAACAAAACAGATCGAAAACTGTGTCATCATCGTCTCTGTGTATTTTCATTGAACAAAATTGTGGTAAGATTGGACATTTATTAACATGGTATTTTATATAAGAATTGAATGTGAAATAATAATATATGTGTAGACATGAGTGGGTCTATCGCGAACATGAGGAGAAGCCTAAAGATTGATCCACCATGTGATAGACTGTCAGAAAGGTGTAAAAATACAAGAATATGTATGATTGTCATAAAGGAGCATAACACCTATCCTATTATNTTGNAGAGATTACAGCTGGANTGNCAGTGGCGTTGTAACTATTAGGGGAGAGGAATACTGGTGTACATTGTCACATCAAAAGAAAATGGTGGCATAGGTTTGTATAAGGATATGACCTTTTTGTTTGTTTGTAATGTACATGTCCTTAACTGTGGACTATTGGTGTATGCTAATATTACGAAGGATGCATACCTTCACATTTCAGAGGTCCTGGGTACTGACGTTAATGTGGTACCAAACGCTTGAAAACTGATTGATTCAGGACTCTGCCGGTTTACTGCGAGCCCATGCTAGTGGCCATTGCCTATCAAACAGGGAACAGATTTCAAGCGAGCAGAGGTATGGTTCAACCTGCATTCTACTGCAAAGATAAGTTCTCGTTCGGCACCTGAGAGCTCAACTACAGAACTTTATAAGAAGAAATATAAAAAGTGACAGTGAATAAAATTGGGACAAATATTAATAGTTCCACAAGTGACAAAATAGAAACAAACATTACTAAAAGGACATGATTTCAAACAACAACCTAGTGGTACTACCAGTATTTCCTTAAAGTAGGAGAACACTACAGACGTATATGAGAATAATATTTTTATGTATTGACAGAGGATCTATTGTGCTATTTGACTGATGTAATTGATTATTTTGATTTCACTTTTAAATTGTCAATCCTGATTCCAAATAAATTAGAATCAGGATAATAAAATTGTAAAAAATCATATTTACACAAAATTCAAACACGGTCTTAAATAAGATAGCCTTTTAGAGTGTCGTTTGTATGTTATTGTGGTAGTACTGTGTGCTGTTGTGAATAATAAACTAATTTGTTTGTATGTTTGTTGATTTTTGTACATTACACTCTACATTCGTAACCCTAGACACAACCCGAAGTCATTTAATAATAATAATATAAATACATTTTGATTGAGATAAAAAAAGGTGGTAGCTGAAAGGTACCCTGAAAAGTTCACAATACTATTGGGTAAATTCAAGGACCTTCATAGCTAATCTCATTTATTAACATATTAATACCAAACAACAAATTCATAACATCAAATCCACCACATATATTGGGGTCTCCTGGTCCGGGATTTTAACCTATCCAACCTATATTGGGGTCTCCTCCTGGGGATTGAAATTTCTCTTAAAACCCAGCTAATATTGGGTAGTTTGATTCTGGGATTTTAAAATTCTTAAAATATTTTCAACTATACTAGGTAATTCTCCAGAGAGTATAAATCAAAAAATGCATTCCTTTTGAGAAATTGAATAGTAGTTGAGCTATCAGTGCCTGTGGTGGTTCTTGGTTATCATTAGAATTATTAGCATAATTAGAGATTTGTATAGTTAAAAATTTTAAAGGTTGTTATAGTTACTACAATGGCTGATCTGGCAAAGTTTTTCGATCTGCTGCTTGTGCTGACTGCAAAGGAATGAGGAACATGGAGGGTCAGGCTTTGATCCAATATGTAACTTCAGAATGTGACAAGTATATTGAAGGGAAGATAGGAGGTTAGCTGAAGAGAAGAGGCTACAAATTGAGGCTGATAAAGAACTTAAGAGGCTGCAAGATTGAGACTGACAAAGAGGCTAGTGCATTGGAGGCGGATAGGATTGCTGAAATAAAGCAGCTCCAATTAGTAAGAGAAGAAAATTAGTTGCTGAAAGAGAGAGAAAAGAGGACAGGCTGCTGAAAGGGAAGCCAGAGAAAGGAGGAGGAGAAAAGATTACAGAGGGGAGAGCATGAGATACGATTAAGGGTTGTTAGATTTTTTCCAAGTCCCATGGCTCCTGAAAATGGTTTGCCACGCCCCTTGACCTCAGATGCCACAGCCAGTCAGGGTAGCCCTCAACCTCAGCTCTGTGGTTTTTTCATGTAGATCATTTTTGTTGTGAAAGAAGATTGACATCGAAGGGTTACTTAAGTAGATTTGAGCTTTTAGCTACTACATATGGGTTTAGAGGAGGAGAGAGAGAAGTGGACGGGAAGGGGAGCCTCTAGTTATCACAAGGGCTTTGAGGAAACGGCTTATGAAGCTTTTTGCCAAGATGAGCAGAGATGACCAAGACCAAGTATGACATGCTAAAGCCAGTCTCTTTTATTAAGATACGAAAGAACGCGAGAATTTTATAGAATAAATTTAGGAATGCCAAAACTACTGTCGGGTGAGAGTTATCACCAGTTCTCTGCACGGTTAAAGACATACTTTGGAGTAAATTGGACTGCTCTGGGGGAGGAAAAACTAAACGATCTTAAGGAGATGATCCTTATTGAGCAGCTAAGAGAGTCCATGGCTCCAGCCCTGCGGACAGTTTTCATGGAACAAGGTGCAGAGAGGCTGGGATGCGTTACCTCAATGTCGCTGAAAGTTATCAGGGCAGCCAAGCAGAGGTAGTTTAGTGGTAATAAAAAGAAACAGGTAGGACAATTTTAAAGGCACCTCAAAACTGTTAATAAGTTTGACCATAAGAAACGTAAGAACAAAGTGGTAAGCAATATTTTGATAGGCCACGCAATGAATATAAACAAAAAACCTCACAATTCAATGAAAAAGAAAAATGATGGAAAGAAAAACTTTTAACAAGGAGATGAGGTATTGTAGTGGTATCGGCTGGACAACCATAACACCGAAGTGTGTAAAAAGGACTGTGTACATGGCCACGCTAGACCAGATCCCTGTTCTAAACAGTTAGGAGGA